>JACEGR010005557.1:0-71566 GCA_014170235.1 Listronotus bonariensis
ATATATATATATATATATATATATATATATATATATATATATATATATATATATATATATATATGTCTTAACTGTGTGACCTCTTAGCTACCCTCACGCGGCTTAGTAAAGCCCCTACCTCACTTGAAGGTAGGTATAGGAGAGTAATTGAACAAAATATGAGCTTTAGTAAAATACTGATGGTCTGTCATCCACTGGTTCTTAGACTAAATTATACAGGTTTGTATTTATTTTTTAAGGAAAACCTTGTATAAGACACCAACAACTAATGGCGAAGAATACACAACTTCGTCCATTAATTAAAACTCCTTCACAAAGAAAACATAAGTTTCTACAAAATATTTCAAACGTGGCCTTTGGTTGCTATAGACCTGTTGAATAGTTGTACAAAAATGGATCCACAGGAGAGATTGACAGCAGATGAATTGTTAAGACATACATACTTTACGCACGATAAGTTTCCAGCAGAGGTAAAATTAATTCCAGAAGTTTTAAAAAGTAAACTTTTTTATTATTTCTATTAGTCTAATTTAACCCCACTCATACTTTTTGTATGATTATTAATTACGTATTTTTTTAAGCTTTTGAGATTTTTTAAATAGATCTTTAATTAATTCGTTATGTTCAATTGAGTGCTCTTGGCATCAATCTTGAACGTTGACCAAACTGGTCTAATCCATCCATCAAGAGGCCAGCAATGAAATATACTCCATGATATTAATCCTTTTAAAAACCCATTTAGGAAGTTCCTTTTGACAAGTCTACCACAAATATTCATACAGCCTTATATGGAAGCTGCGCTTTAACCCAGCCTGTCAATTTTGACATGTTTCGGGTGTCGGACTGGGCGAAAGCGTCACTTTTTGTCAGATAACTTTACCACTTTATTTTACATGCAATTTTTAAACGTTGTTTCAAAATCGTAAGGGTTGCAGTCACGAAAACCGCCTACCCGAAACATGTCATTTTTGAGCCTTATGATTTCGTTACGGTAACCTTACTATTTTGGCGCAAGATTTAAAAATTGCATATAAAACATTGTGGTAAACTTGTCCGATAAAAAGTGACACGTTCGCCGAGTCCGATACACCCGAAACATGTCAAAACTGACAAGCCTGGTTAAAGCGCGCTTCCATATATGACGATATGAATATTCGTGGTAGACTCGTCGAAAGAAAAGTAGTTTTTAAAAGAATTATTATCATGAAGTTCATTTCATTACTTAGCCCAGGCCAACTGGCTAGTTGCCCTTTCCATGTCGGCCATTTTGGGGTAGGAGTTTATTACCGGGCAGATGGGTAACCGATTAAATACAAATAATATTTAATAATTGTTTTTTTGTCCAAATTAATAGTCAGTTACTAAAGGACCTGATAATTAATAATTTTTCTAGAGTGAAAAAATTACAATAAAGATAGAATTCATCACAAGAAATATAATTTTGAAATTAAAAGATATTTATTGTTACTCCGACGACAAAGTGGCCGACGCCAAAACGGCCACCGGTGAGTAAACTCGACGTCCAAAGGGTGGCGCCAAAATGTCCTAGACCACTTATCTTTTTTTTAAAGAAAAACTTTAAATTTTAAGAATAGCTATAAAGACTTATTATATTTACCAACAGCAGGGGGATCACGACACTGAATTTGATTGAATCGAGTGGGTTGATGTGCATCTTCATGGATTCAGCCACGACGTTGTCTAGTTTACCTTTAGCAACTTTCGTTTTCTCTCTGTTACCAAAGGTAAACTCATTAAAGTGTCCTGACTCACATTGTAAAGATGCGCATCGACTTACTCGATTTGATTGAGTCGAGTGTCCTGATCCCCCTGCAGTTCTTTTTATAGTAGTTTTTTTTTGTTTGTCTTTTTTAAGGTTTCTTCCAGCCTTAAGGGAAAAAGTCCACATGGAATTTAATACGCCATTATTAAGAAAACTAAAATCTGAAGTAATCCTGTCAACAGATCGAAAAGAAGAGGTGAAAACTAGAAAGTTGTCTAATGAGGCTAGGTGGAGGTTTAGTCTAACAGAAGGTTTGCTATACATAAATATATTAATTACATAAATTAATGTTTACCTTACTTTTGTTTGCCGTTTTGTTCCTATTTTTTTTTTTAGTTTAGGCTAATTGTTATGGACTTTTAATTTTCTGATATTAAAAAAATATATATATTTCAATTATTTTGTTATACTATAAAGGAACATTTTTAGGTACAATGAAAAGAAAACTTACTTGTGATACTATGGAGCAGTCTTCAGATAAAAATTTAATAACATTATCTAAAACTAGTCAACGATTAAATGTTCTTAATAGTAATGTTAGTAATAATAATTTAAAGACAGTAAATCAACAGGCAAGTAATTAGAAAGCTTTTAGGTAAAAAATAATTTTCACGTTTTCAAATAGTAAAATGTTTAATTTTGTTAATACGTGAGCCACAGTTCATTCCAAAATTTGTTAAAAAGTATTTCATATAAGGAATTTCTGCAAATATCAGTAATTCTATAAAAAAGTATCAAATTATTAATGGATTTCTATGGATAATATTATTTATTTACAAAACTAACTATAACTATTTTTTAGGTCTTAACAAAACCAGTATTAAGTCAACATAAAAATTCGACAACGAATAAAAATCAGCCAAAGTTGCTTGGTCGAAACGACATGCAGATGTTAGAGAAATCCCTTGAAAATTTTGTTAAAATTAATAAATGTGATAATGAAAAAATAGGCCAATGTCTGATCATCATAAAGATTTAAATCATGAAGTAAGTTTTAAGGTTATCGCTAATTGCCAAAAAGTCTTTAATATAGGGTCTTTCAATAGGATTGAGAAATAGTATTTCAAATAGAGATTTCTCGGTTTTCAGAGCTAGTAAACCCTTCGAGTAACGTTAGACCTGTAAGGCTAGAAATTTCTATAGTGATGAGTCATATCATGCTAAGTACGAAAATCATCACCTGGCAGGCATCAGCCGTGCACATCATCACCCTGTATATTTTTGAAAGTTTAAAAAAATAATAAAAACAAAAACTTGGAGCTGTATGCTTGCAATTTTCCTAGGATGTAGTTCATTCATAGTTAGGTTTGAAAAAAAATGACTGGCGTTTTCCATGGGCACAAGTACCTGCCAGGCAGAAGTGAAAGATGTGGCTGATTTGGGTGGCCATATTTCCAAAACTAATAGAGTTAGATGTACCTAATGTGAAATTTTCTTAAAGCTCTTTTAAGGACCTTTTTAGTGCTAATATAATATACAGAGTATCACCGCTAAAAAGATCTTTAAAAATCTTTAAGAAAACACCATATTAGGTATATCTTACTTTATTAGTTTTGGAAATATGGCCATCCAAATCAACCACACCTCAGTTCGCCAGGCAGGTACTTGTGCTCATCAAAAACGCCTGTCAGTTTTTTTTCAAACCTTACTATAAATGAACTAAATCCTAGAAATATTTTAAGCTTACGGCTTTAGAGTTTTCTTGTTTTTATTATTATTTTTAACTTTCAAAAAAATACAGGGTGATGATGTGCACTAGCTTCTTCTAATATATATATTTTTAATTTCTAGGTGTTACTATACAGGGTGATTCAAAAATCGATCAAGAAACTTAAGAGAGTGATTCTACTTGACAAAATAAGGGTAGGGCTTTATATATTTTTTTTTTTATAATGGCATTCGTTTTCGAGTTACAAGCCGTCAAAGTTCAATTTTTATTTTGGTTTTTGCCATATTGCATTTATTTTTAAACCAATCCAGTTGATATTTGGCACACAAATCAAAGCTTTACAGATTCTAAAATTTTAAGACAAAAGTACTTTTTTAAATACCGCCAGAGGGCACCTTACCTAAAACTTAAATACCTTTTTATTTTGACAGATATCACAAAGCTGGGGACGCCATTTTATAGACAATCAAAAACTTAAAAAATAAGGTACTTTTTATTAAAGTTGATAAACCTCACCGTTTAGGCACCACCAATAGACATCAAAGTTTTCATCAATTTCAATCAAATTAACTACATACATACAGGGTGTCCAGTAACTCAAATGACAAACTTAACCAAACGATTCTACAACAAAAAATAAGAAAAAACTTCATATAAACATAGGTCCTAAACGTCTTAGTTTTGGAACTACCGAGTGTTAAAAATTAAAAAAAAGTTTTTTTTAATGAACATTGACGGCTTGTAACTCGAAAACGAATGACATTATGAAAAAAAAGTATAAAAGCTCTACCCTTATTTTGTCAAGTAGAATGACCCCCTAAGTTTCGTGATCGATTTTTGAATTACCCTGTATTTAGTAGAGTGTACAGTTTTATGATGCAGCGTCTGACTTCTCTCGATCGGATGGAGGTAATAAAAAAATATTACCAAAAGGAGTAGCTCGGTTGTGGCCACTCAACGTTTATTCACTCGAAAATCGGGTTTCCATTATAGGTACTCTACGCATGTGCATGTGACCGCGCTGTGGAAAAGGTTAAATGTGAGTTAACTTTACGTCAAAACTCATCTACAAACTTTTCCACAGTGCGAAGATTCTTGCTCAGAGTACCGATGATGACAACTCAATTTTCGAGTGAATAAACGTAGTGATACACTCAGCTACCAGCTTTGGTATTTGGTATATTTTTTTACTACTTCCAACCGATCGAGAAGGGTCAGACTCTGCACCATAAAATTGCATACTATACTAAATATACACACAGAGAAAAAAATGTCTTGTTTTAAGCAAATACAAGGTTTTAAAAATATGCATTCTTTTTGAATAGTTGTGCTTTTAAACCAATATTTATTTTTTACTTTAAAATAATAGTGGTTCTTAAACTAGGAGAATAAATACTTTAATTTATGTCTTTAATGTAAAAGAAATTCTTTAAATTAAAATATCCTTAGTATTATTTTAAGAATATCAGAATCAAGAAATAAGAACCTAAAGATTTATGATTTAAGCTATTTAATATTTAAAATAAAAGTTTTAAGATTTTAAACAAAAGAAATATTAAATGTTTCTATCAAAATATTAATGAATTTTTTAAAATAATAGATTCTTATTTTAATCTTTAAAATAATAGGTTCTTATTTTAATCTTTAACCTTTATGTCAAAGAACCTATTTCTTTAATATAAGTATTCACTGAATTATGCTTTTTAGTACGGTATCAACGGTACGATTATATCCTACCGTCGAACAACGAAAGTTTTTTTTTTATAAGATACACTTGTTATTCGTATTATTCAACTTGGACCCGGGACAGCCAGTTTGATAAGTCCTATGAGGTTCGGCGAAACGCATGATTGATGGAGAAAGAGGTCTCGGTGAATGACATGATAAGCACGATTTTTTTTTTTTTTTATCTTTGGACAAACCACGAAGGCTAAAAGCCCAAATACTAACGTACCGTGGGTGTCTTAAGCGAGGTAAGAGGGAGTTTGTTGACACGGGACTTAAATACTTGAAGATTTGGGGGGGAAGGAAAGACCTCCGCGGGCAGCAGGTTCCACAATCTAGAAACTCTAGGGATAAAAGAACGAACAAAGTGAGAAGTTCGGGGCCTGTCCAGTTGGACCGTATAGGGATGCATACGCGCGGAACCACGAGTTTCTCTGTTGGGAACCGTGAGTGGAGGAACTATACTGGTCAATTCTTCAGAGCAGAAGCCATGGAAGTACCTATAAAAAAGCGATAAATCGCCCACAGCCCGACGATGGGCAAGAGAGGGAAGCCTTTCTGTAAGTGAAGGATCATTAATGAGACGAATAGCTCTTCTTTGAATAGAATCAAGAATGCTCAGGGTTGTTGGGGACGCCATGCCCCAGATATGAGAACAATATTCCAAGGGAGGTCGGATTTGGGAAACATATAAAGTGTATAAATTAGAAGCGGAAAAATACTTTTAGCTCGAAAGAGAAATCCAAGCTTTTTTGAAGCTGCCGTGGCTATAGATACAATGTGTTTATGCCAGTTAAGGTTACTTTCAAATGTGACGCCCACGAGATTGAAGGTGTCTTTGCTCTGTAGAACTTGGCCGCTCATAAGTAGAGGATGAGTATTTGATGACTCTTTTCGCGACAAGGAACATGACTGTGTTTTGGATGCATTAAAATGGACGAGATTTTTGGCGCCCCAATCCAATATTAAATTAAGATCCTGAGAAAGAGATATCTGCATCGCTCTGCGTTTATTTTCCAAGTCAGGTTTAGTGATGGGTTTAGGAACCTGAAAACTGGAGTGAAGGGTACTATCGTCGGCGAAACTATGAATGGAATTAGTTGTGGACGAGAGAAGGTCGTTGATGTGAAGAAGAAACAATGTTGGTGCCAGAACTGAGCCCTGAGGGACTCCAGCATTTATTTGGTGAAAGCTTGAAGAATGGCCGTCCACAATAACTGATATACGTCGATCAGATAGATAACTAGATAGCCAAGTACAGAGTTTAGTTGAAAGACCATAGGAAGGAAGTTTATTAAGAAGTGCGGCATGCCAGACCTGGTCAAAAGCTTTGGATATATCAAGAGCAACGATCTGGGACTCACCTAGAAACTCAAGAGACTTATTCCAACAGTGTGATACGAAGGAAGAAGATCTGCTGTAGATCTTTTGTGGCGAAATCCATACTGCCTGTCGTGCAAAATTTTGTGTTTTCCAAGTACTTAAGAATTTGTGAATTAATTAATTTTTCCATTACTTTACAAAGAACTGAGAGAATTGAAATTGGTCTATAGTTAGATGGAAGCGATTTAGATCCTTTCTTGGGAATAGGTTGAACACGTGCAGCCTTCCAGCTCTCCGGAAAGATACCTGTGTCGTAAGAAATTCGAAAGAGCCGAGTTAAGATTGGTGCAAGTTCTGGAGCACATTTTTTTAAAACGATTGCTGGTAAGCCGTCCAGCCCAGACGATTTCTTGGTGTTAAGGGAGGAAAGGATACGCTTAATGTGTTTTACTTTAAAAATAATATCGGGCATTTTATGAGGAACTGGGGTAACCGTTGGAATTGGATGATTTACGGGAGGGTCAAGGGTTGAATTGGCAGCAAATTGTTTGGCAAATAGTTCTGCCTTTCCTTTAGCAGTAGAAATAATTTCATCTTCCAAAGTTAGTGGTGGAAAAGAACTGGCACAAAAATTCCTACTTATGTTTTTCGCAAAGGACCAGAAGGATTTGCTGCCATTTGAGCAAGAAAGAACTTTGTTTTTGATACGATTGTCGAAGGAGTCTTTGGCTTCAGAAATTGTTTGATTGTAGTAGTTTCTTGCTTCAATGCTGGCCTGTCGGTTTTCTGGACTAGGATCCTGTAGAAACTTCTTGTGAGCCTGAACTTTTAAAATTCTGGCTTTTTCACAAGATTTGGAAAACCAGGGTTTGTTATTGGATTTTTGGGGTTTTTGATGGTGTGTGGAATATAGGTTTCAATGCCCAGTTGAATTGATTCAGTAAGTTGATTGCAAATTTGGGAAGGATCACGAGAAGAAAAGCAGATGGAATTCCAGGGGTAAGTAGCGAAGAAGTCCCTTAGGCCATCCCAGTCGGCTGAGTTGTAGTGCCATACGGTGCGTGGTGGCATGTATTCATTTACCTCGGGATGTGCAGGGTAAGATATAGTAACTAAGCCATGATCTGAGCGACCTAGGGGTGCTGTGACAGATGTTTCATAGAGTTCGGGGTTTGTAGTAAGAAAGAGATCTAGGGGATTTGAACTATGATTTGGGACTCTAGGAAAGTAGGTGGGTTTCATAATAAGGTTGGTAAGAGAGTTACTGACTGCGAAGATTTCGGCTGCTCTG
The DNA here is from genome assembly GCA_014170235.1 of Listronotus bonariensis. Classification (NCBI taxonomy): domain Eukaryota; kingdom Metazoa; phylum Arthropoda; class Insecta; order Coleoptera; family Curculionidae; genus Listronotus; species Listronotus bonariensis. The sequence continues at coordinate 7,792 of JACEGR010005557.1, forward strand.
CCTTGGGGGTCAGTTTTTGAAGAGCCCAGCCAATCCTTATTATGGACATTGAAGTCGCCAAGCACGATTACTTCAGCCGATGGAAACTGAGAAATTATGCTATCGATCTTTATTGAAAGAAAGTCAAAGAATTCGACATAGGAATTATTAGATGGGGACCGATACAAACAGCAGATAAATTTAGTTGAAGACCTAAGGGAAAGTTTGAGCCAAAGGATATCTGGCCTACCCGATTCAAGATTAGAAACTCGAGCACAAGCCAGATCGTTGCGGACGTAAGCACATACGCCACCATGTGGGCGGAAAGACGAAATAAGTTCGTAGCCTGGGAAGAGAAGGTGGCTGGTTGAAGATTTAGAACTTATTTGTGTTTCCGTTAGAAACAGTATGTGGGGCTTAGATGACTGAAGGTGATGGTGAACGGAGTTTATATTGGTGTTAAGCCCACATATGTTTGCAAAAGAAATTAAACTTCTCGATGAAGGCCTCCCGGATGCACCCCTCGCCCGGAGATCCGAATGGAGGGGTATTTTACCTCCGGAATATTTTACGTCCGGGTGTGCCGCCATCATTTGTACATAGTTTGGGGGGTTAAAAGGAAAAAAGAAAAGAAAAAGAAGGAAGAAGGAAAACACCACTATTATATTTATATATTTATAACTATCAAAAAGAGAACTAGTTGTTTATTGAATCTAATTATTTTAATTGAATTAAATTTTATTTCAGTCTGTGGTATTTAGTATCTTGTCTTAAAGAAAGAATCTCTCAGTGGGAAAGCGCTCGATGTTTTTAATGGAATACATCGTTCTTTAATGTAGACCCATTGGGGTCACTAAATAAAATAAGGTTATTTTTATTACAAAAGCGCCTTCTTTTGAATTTAGTACGCAAAGCTGAAAACATATTTTTTTCTGTTTGAGATCCTATTTCTTTAACACATATGAAAGTCACAATTCTCTCAAATTAAATCTAAAGCTTTTGTTTTAAGATATCTTTTTTCAGTGTAGTAACACCTAGAAATTTAAAATATATGGATTAGAAACTGAGAAAGCTTTATTTAAAATACTATCACTCTTATTGAAAAACCCTGTATTTATTATAGTAAATGTAAATAATTTAGTATTTTTATACAGTGTGCCTACGTAACTTGGCGGCATATGGGAAACTTTTTTATTAATAAGTTTACGAAAAGAAGTTATTCTTTATAAAAGTTCTCCAAAACCAAAACCTAAAATGAAATCATCAAATATCAAATTGTGTCAGTCGTGTACGAGGTTTTGCCAAAAATGTAATTTTTGCTTAAGAGTAAAGTACCTGTATTTTTGCTATTATGGCAAATTATTATAAAGAATAGATGTTTAGAATTAAAAATTACTTCCACATATGCAATTTTGTGTGTGCTTTTTTAAATTTTTCAGCGATAATGGTAAAAATTTAGGTTTGTACATTAGTGCACTATATTTTATGATTATAAATGTCATAGGACAGTTTTAAATAAACGTTTTAAATTAAATGTTATTAAAACAAGAAGAATGTACAATGCACTAATGTACAGGGTGGCGCCTTTTCGTTGACCTTGAAGGGTGTAGCGAAAACTAAAAGAGATAAAAGATTCTAATAAATAATAATAATAAATCTAATTGCGCAATCTCGAATTCAATTTTTAAAAAAAATCAATGGAAAAAGTAAATAATGGCTAACTTGATTCGTTTTGGAGATACAAAGTGTTTTTCAAATTCTGTCTATTTGGCCAGGCACTTGTAACTCGCTTAGTATTAGAGATAGGAAAAAATTGTAAATAGATAAGTTTTAGGGATTTTTACGTAGAACTCAGAGACGTACCTATATTTTTTTTATTGACTTTTATTTTAAAGTCATAACACAAAGTTTTTTTTTTTAATAAAACACCCTATATATTTTATTACCAATTAAAAGGCCTTCTTAAAAGCCGTAAAAAATACCACATTTGACATATTTAATTTGTCATAGTTTTGAAAATATAGCCATTGTCAGATATGCGATAATAAAATTGCATTTTAAAAATAAAACACTCTGTATATTTTATTACCATTAAAAAGAAAGTTCAAAGATATTTAGGAATTTAACAAATTTAAAATTATTTTCTCTAACAGTTTCGGAAATATGAGCTTTCAAATCTTAATGCATATATGTATCTATTATTTTTAGATTTATATGGTCATATTTCCAAAACTATTACAGATAAATGTATTAAATGTGGTATTTTCTTAAACCACTTGGAAATATCTTTGCAATGATGATGACTATATTTCCGTAACTATTAAAAATACGTAGGTACATAAAATGTGATATTTCTTATAAATTTTAGGTAAACCTTTCAACTAATGATAACATATACAGGGTGTTCTATTAAAAACCTAACTTTGTGTTATAACTTTAAAATAAAAGTCAACGGAAAAAATATTCCTAAAACTTTTTTATTTACAATTTTTTTCTACCCCTAATATCAGGCGAGTTACATGTGCCTGGTCAAATTGACAAAATTTAAAAACACTCTGTATCTCCAAAACGAATCAAGTTAGCCATGCTTTACTTTCACCACTGAATTTGTTTCAAAAATCGAAATCGAGATTGCGCAGTTAGATTTGTTCTATCTTTTGAGTTTTCGCTATACCCTGCAAAGTCAACGAAAATGCGCCACCCTGTACAAACTTAAATTTTCTCGATTTTCGCAGATAATTTTTTTTTTTGGAAATGAACAAAATTGTATATTTGAACTAATTTTTAATTCTAAATATCTCTTTATTACAATTTGCGATATTAGCAAAAATACAGGTACTTTACTCTTAAGCAAAATTTACATTTTTGGCTAAACCTCGTACATGACTGACACAATTTGATATCTGATGATTGCATTTTAGGTTTTGGATCATGCAGAACTTTTTATAAAGAATAACTTTTTTCGTAAAATGAATAATAAAAAAGTTTCCATTATGCTGCCAACTTACGTAGATACACTGTATGTTCAATTTTTAGTCCACACCACTGCTTCCAGAATCGCCAACATACCAAACGTTTCATTTTGGTTTCGGAGATCAAAGCAAATCTCGAATTTTAACATATTGCATCCGAGTATAAATAATATTAGCTTTAACCAAAAACCCCTAAGAGATCGCCAAATATTTTACACAGTTTAAATAATGGAAACAGTAACCTACATAAAAATCAGGTAATATTTATGAGTAAATAATTATAATATTAATTGTAACGTAGAAATTTAATATTGGGTGTGTAAAAAAATATTTTAGGGAACGTTTTTTAAATTTGTACAACCCGTTAATGAATTCTACTTACTTTGTAAAATTTACCATTTTTTAAGCAAATCTGAATGCAGAACTATTGTGCAGAAACTATCAAACAAAATTTATCAACTGTTGGCATGATTTCTTATCATAACAGTTTTTTTTAATATCTTTTTTGGTAATTAATTTATCAAAAAATAATTTTAGGGTCAACTTCCACCAAATCCACGAACACACTTTCTAAAAAAACTGGATAGAAATCTAGTAGTGGAAAATATTTTCGGCCAAGGAGATCATTTAAACATTGGAGCTTCCAATACCCCACATTGGTTAAACAGCCTGACATGTAATAGTAATACTACGAGAAAAAGAGAACCAGTAAATAAAACCAAAAATGATGATTTTTCTCTGCCAAATTTACCTGGAGGTGAGAGGTTTAAAATAATATTAAAATCATACTGTAAAGTATAAATATCCAGAATTTTAAATCATATTTGGGTTAAAATATCACTTAGGTAACTGCTCCCGCACTCTGTAACTCGATAGAAAGAAGAAATAGACAGGAAAGAAATTTCCTTTCTATTTCTTGTCTTTACTCTGTATCGTTCTTTCTAAATAGTTCGTAAATCTTCGGCAATGGAAAAATAATAGACTACTGGGCCTGAAAACATTAGGTTCTTGTGGAAAAATGCATTCTTTATAGAAAAATGCACATGTTATTTCTTAAAATATATATGTTTCATTTATTTGGCATATTTACTCAGATTTTAATCAGTCCATGTCCAATAAATTTCCGGATTTATCTTTTGCTTAATTAAAATGTATCTAGTGTTTTTCTATTTTGTATAAAAATTATAGAAAAGAAAAAACAGCTACAAGATTTGCGTATATAAAGAGAGAGTTAGCGGAATAATGTATAATATAATATAATATTATTAATCCCTTTAAATAAGCAAAAGTTGAAATTAAGTGATTTCATAGCTTTAATGAAAAAATAATTAGTGAACTCAAACCTCGTCTAAATGTTAAAGTTTAAACAAAATATAATATAACAACATAACATAAACGAATATATTATTTTCACAAAACACTAAATAAAAATGTGTTTATTATTGCGATCACAAATTGCAATGTCGTCAATGTTCCCGCAAACACCTGCTTATAAAAGAATGCAAACAAACATCCAGCATCTAAGAAGAACGAGATCACTTTATACAAAACGCCATACAATAGAATAGGATAACTGACAAGAAAGATCCAAATCGCCTTTCTATTTCCAGGAGTTCGTGTTGTCCATTCGTTAGTGCGGAACGAGCCGAATTACTCTACGGAGTTCGAAATAGACAGGAAATAGAAAAATAGAAAAGAAATTTCTTTCTTGCGAGATACGAAGTATGAGCTCTGAATTCCTCAAAATAATAATTTACTTATTCAAAGTGTCCGCTTAACAATAATACTGAAAGAGTTGATGGAACAAACCCATAAGCATAGAAAAACATAAAATGCTCTTAGTAAATATGATCGTTTCGTCAAAATCGTCCTCTTGGATAAGATTTTTAATTGTCACCCTTAAAGAAATTCAGATATTTAGATTTTAATTTCAGTTTTGCAGCACTGAATATCTACTTTATTGATCAAAACAAACATTAAACTAAGTAAACTTTCTGAAAAACCTACTGTGTATTCACGGATGGACTTAACTATACCTGTAACTTTAAAATTTGCCTTATGATACTAGGTGACGTATGCTATTTTTTACAAAATAAAACAGTGGGATTATTAAAAAACTCAGAAGTCTGCAATTTTATGTGAGCAAATGAACATTATGTAGCCGATTGTAGTAACCTTGTGGAAACATTTTCCTATTTAACAAAAGTTAAAAACTATACAAATATATAAAACCAAACCTAAAAAATAAAAAAATTGCAAATAGCCTTGTTTACGAGTAAACTTTAAATATAATTTGAAAAAATATATTTTGGATACGTTTTTAATAGATTTTGCATTCTTTTTTTTATTATTTTAGCTACTATTTCGCCTGGTAAACCTAAAAGAGAAAATAGTATTCCAGAGTTAGAGCTTCCTGCCTCCACAGAAGTCTCACCGGTAAGTGAATTATTATAACTGGAAACACTAAAAGAATAAAATAAATTTGTTTTTATTATTTGCATTTATCCCATATAGTCCAAGAGCCCGTGAGCGGCAGACCTTCGTTATTTTGTAAAAGCTGAAAGTTTGTCTTGTCAGTGCATGCTCTTAACATAGGTAGAAGCGATGGGAAACTATGAAGTTTGACTCATAGTGGCTTTGGCAGGTACCAGGTACCAAAGGTTAGTAAATTAAAACTTATCTTTGTTATTTTTCAAAAGCTAAATTTAATATTATATTACTTGGGTACCTATTAGAAGATATTTTCAGTCGCCAGACAGTTTTGACAGTTCCAACTTCTGGCAGACATTTTGGGGTGGTCCAATGGTCTGAAGAAGTCTAATATTTCTGTTATTTAACAAGATATAACAAAAATACTATATGTATAAGATTTGTAGGTTTTAAAATAGGTATGTCCTAAACATATTTCGGTGTATACAGAGTATCCCTAAATACAGTTATTGCTGTGAGGTTAGTTTTTTAAAAATTGTTTTTGTAACACTCCGTATACATCAAAATATTTTTAGGACATGTCCATCTGGAGACCCTACAACTCTTATATAATTATATAAGACGTTTTGTCATATTTTGTTAAATACCAGAAAAATTCAAAATTATCGAACCATGGGGCCACAACAAATGTTTGTCTGCCAAGGGGTTGGAACTGTCAAAACTGTCTCGCCGATATCTTCTAATAGGTACCCAAGTATCATATGAAAATTCCTTTTTTTAAATTTCTACGACACATATTAAATTATGTATTTTATATAAATAAAGGAATTCATTTTACATAATTTAAAAAGTATCTTTTCTGCGTCTTCATGATTTTTCAGTCATTTTATTTTTTTTAAGAATTAAAACTTTAAGATTTAAAGTAGTGTATAGGCACCTTAATATAGAGTATAAATAAACCACACTTTTTAGGCGTTTATTATATTTTGATGACAAAAGAAAAAGGAAAATATTTTTTTAGGTGAAGATCCTCTGTTACTATGTTAAAATAAAGTGCTTTTAAAAACTAAGGTGCAAAAGTAAAACATTTATTTATGTAGAGTATATTTTAAATTTTTCGGGGTTTAGTGATCTGCATTAATCAGCTCGGGGCATTTATTAAGCATAAATATAGTAGGCATTTGTCAAAAATTTAAATTGCTTTGCAAAAATACCGTAAAAGTATTAACTTTCAGGCCAAACAAATTTACAAAATTTGAAATTTAAAATATTGAAAAACATATCTTATATTTAAAAGTTTTTTTTTAATAGTAAAGTTACCTTTCTGTACATACTTTATTAGCTTAAAAGTAAGTTATTGGAAAAAGACGTTTTCACGCATTTCTTTTTTCATTTCAGAGAATACCATCAGCCACTTCACAAACATCGCCTTTCCATTAAAACTTCAATCTAACATACCAAAATTAGCAATAGATTGAGCGAACTGAGTTCAAGCTAGACTAGAATAAGTTTGCTACCAATAAATATTTACTTACCTATTATTTTGAAAATATATTTTTATTTATAGGCTTACAGATATAAGAAAGCCAAACGAAAACGTAACATATTGGATATAAGTCTACCTTTGCCTGTAAAAGAAAAATCCAGATTTTCCTAATTTAGTAGTATATTGTAAAAGCAAAGAGGTGGAGAACAATTACAAAAGGTTTAAAAGGACCTATATTAATTTTTTCTATAATTCTATAATTTAAACAAAAATAATATAAAGAGTAGGTACTGCAAACTACAATGTGAGAAATAATACGATCGATTTAGTATATTTCACACTGTACCTAAGAGTGGTTTAAAATAGAAAACTATGGTTAAATACCTAATTTGAGATTAAACCGAAATATATACCTACTTTTTTTTGTGTCAGTTACTCATAAGCACTCTTTTCCTCAAATTCAATATTGTCTTTTTTACGATATGTTTGTGAAAAAATCTTTTCTTGACATAATTTGGGCCAATATTTAAACCATTTTGTAATGTTGTAATTTTACAACAAATACACTGATTATTAATTCTTATACTTTATATTATACCTTTATGTTATATAACTTATTGTAAATAAAGTATGTTTTTATTAATCCGAGATTTTTATTAAAATGAAGCAGATAGGGGGAACCCTGGTAGCAATTTGGGAAACGTCTTCTGCCATCCTGGGTCAAGGTACTTTGGACCGATCTTTCTTTAAGAATAGTACAAAAATTGTTTTAGATCCTTAATCAAGATCATTGACGAAGTCTTAGTCCAGACTGTGTCCAGAATTTGACCAGAAATCTGGGGCTATCTATTGCTTAACCTCAGAACTATTCTATGGAGTAGAGGTTCTCATTCTACAGTTAATTTCATTCACAATACTCTAGTTGAGAAGAAAGTTTTTAGTGGAGAAAATAATCAAGTTTTTATGCTTTTTCCAAAAATGTGTCCCATTCCATTGCTACTAGGAAATAGGGTAAGACGTACATGGTCCTCAAAGTTTTTACAGTTTAAAAAAAAAACAACGTTGGTTCATGCATCGTTGTTTTTTTTAATTGTCGAAAGTTTTTCTTTTTTACCTTGCTTGGGTTTTCTTTGTGTTAGAATTATTATCTAGGATTAATGTCATAAGATGGCATGAAGGGACAAGATAGAGAATTATAAGATTTGTTCTTGTAAATTCCACATAAAATACGTTTGTATTTATTGTTATTTGTGAGCTTTTCACAGCTTTTTGCACGACTGACAGAGGAATGTGGCCCAAATAATTTATTAGCAAAGCAGTTTTATATAGAAAAAAAAGCTATTATTAAAGAGCTAGACAATTTTCTGTGCCATAGACGGCATTATAACAATAAGTGTTTATTTTTATTACTCCATCTTTTCCTGGGAGCGTATCAGTGTACCCCATCATGCCCGCAACATGGAGCAAAACCTTTTTATTTATTTTTTCTAAAAGGATAACTTTTCCTTTCAATGTCACTAAAAATATCCATCTTGCCCCATGCAGTCCTAGAGGAATGGGTAAAGTTTAATCTCCAATTACAACCATCCCATGTAAAACTGTTACAGATGACGCTGTTTGGTTGACGGTTCGTTCTTTATGAATAGGTATGACGCTTTACCTAGATGAAAAATCTCATTGCATAGGTAAAATAATACTCAAATAGTTATAAAAACTGTATTTATTTATTTTAAAAAATCTTAGTAATTTGCAACAAACATAAAATAGTTAGAAGGCACTCATGCAAAAGGCACACAAGACATCTAAAGGTGTGGCTACACTTAGCGAACGTATTCGGCTTTACGGCCATGATCGTAAACGCCAAAAATATGCGCACGTTTTGTTCGGTATGCAATCTGACGTCCACATTTAGCGAACATATGCGTGTAGTGACGTTTATCTTCGGTTTTCACCGCATGTATTTTTGTACATACACATCCCAAAACAGAAGTCTACTCTACCCGAACGCACACGTTTGTTGCTGTGCGGCCGTATACGTTTGCTACGTGTGAACACACCATAAAAGAATCTTTTTGCGAATATACCGTTTATTAGTCTCACTTTCCAACTTATAAAGATGAACAGTAAAGAAGAATAAAAGGTAAATTTGCGAAAAAATCCCATTTAAATAATTACAAATCTATTACAGCATTTTTATAAATATAAAAGGGCATGCAAAATGTCTTCTTGGTTAAAAATTTTCTAAAATAGTAAGAAAATCACACCATAAAAACAAGCCTATAACATTTTCTATTTAAATACATAGTTCAGTGGCATTAAAAATTTAAATTACTGTGATTTAAACTTTTAAAAAAATTGCAAAGAGCATAATTAGTGATATATGCCAGATACACCACTTATACTTTTTCTATAACGAAAGTGGAAAACAAGAAAAATATATTTTTTTGTTTAAATAATTAATTCTATCGTAATGTATTGGGCGGTCTAAATAAGTTTTTAAATCTTCATCTCTACTTGTTATTGCTGAGATATGACCAAAGTATCTTTTCGGTAACAATAGAGCTTATTTTTATCTCTAAAACCGCTAAACCTTCATTTACCAAATTCGCTATTAGGGGTTCTGGTTAGGCGAGCATTTTTGGCTATTTTTAATAAAGTGCCTAATTCATTTTATGTGCAATAAAGTCAACATGTCCAAGTTACTATAATTTTAAATTTTTAAAATTTCACCTTTACCAGTAGCTGAGATATGATAACACAGCATTTTCATTAAAATCTTTGCAACAATGCTGATATTACTATTCAATTTAGCATGCCTAAAAACCCCCAAATATTGAATTCGGTAAACACAACTTTGGCGGTTTTAAAGAGGCGCTAACGTACTTGTTGCCAAAAGAATAGTAGTCTAAACGCTATAAGAACAACACCGCAACGTCATAACCTTCATGGTATTCAAGCTCCATTCACCCTTAGCGACAGGACTAAAATTTGCATGGCAACGGTACCGTGCCGCCAATTTATTACATAGACGTAGTAAAAACAAATATTTTCGCTTATTATAAGAGAGAGGCAATTTGAAGGTGTCTTCGTGAGAGTGTGTGAATTTATTTTTTACGAGTTTTTATTTTTTAAAAGTGAACATGTCTTCCAAATAAAAACGGGGTTTAATGCATCAACAAAATTGGTGTTTATTGCACCAAAACCATAAATAATTACCTACGCCACTTGACTGAAAATAGGCGGAGTCCGAATAGCGAACTGATATGAGTCGATGACGTATCGGTGTTGTTATTAGAGCGTTCGATCTCTACTTCATATCTCAGCAACTAATAGAGATAGAATTTCAAAAATTTGAAACACTAAATTGTTTTGTTTTGCACATTTTAGTGCAATAGAAATATATAAACAATTTGGTAATGTAGCTTTAGCGGTTTTCAAGATATCTAATAGTTGAGGGACATTTCAGCAACCGTGTTCAAGCAACTAAGCAAGATAGAATAATAATATCACAAGCCAAAAAGGGACAAAATTATAAATTAGAAAAAATATGTAAAAGCTATAAATTTTTATGCCACTAAAACCTTTAGTTGTTAAAATAATATCTAATAAGTCAAAAATATCGAGTTAATATAAACTACCTATAATACCTATTATATCTTAGCCTAATTAAATTAACTAAAGTCGGATTTCCATAAAAAAATGCCGAAATGATCACAGAGTCCTTAAAAGATTGGGCTTTCAAGAATTTTTCAGTTGGCCTCAAATAGTTCATCTAATGCAGTCGTTGAAATTCTTGGGCAAGGGTGCATGAGTTTTTCACCACCGGTCAATGGCTGGGTGTAGTGGTATTTTATGAGATCACCTAAAACAATAAACGCATTAAATATTACCATATTAAAAAAGTGGAAAAAATTAAATACAGTGATGGTCTCTGATTCCTATTATTCGCTAAGCTACTACTGGCGAAATAATTTGCTTTAGATATCACAAAGAGTAAAATACATATTTGGCCTGCAAGTTCGCCAGACCTTAAACCTCGTGATTATTGTCTTTGGTGATGGTTTAAATTTTCTACAGGAGCAGAAGGCATTATTCGAATTTATAATAGATACAGCAGATATTAAACATAATAAACATTGATTGTCTATAATATGTCACCAGAAGGAGGTAATGTATTTAACAAATGTTTTTGTATTTTTTTTAAGTTTATAAAAATATTAAAAAAAAAACGTTTCATGTATATGTGCTGTATCTTAGTGTCGTATTAAGGGAGGGGTTTTGGGTGTTAGCGCCACTCCACCCCCTTACGGGTTGTGCGGGTAATAAATAAAATACCTAACTAATTTTTATCCAAAAGATTTATACTTAAAAACGTGACATTGTTGTAAATACCACGATATTTAACCATCTACAGAGTGTCCGCTAATTAATGGTACTCATAAAATCCGCAGATTCTTCAGATTTCTTATACCAAAATATTAAGATTTAACTAAACATCCCTATATTCAAAAGTTGATAATAAGAAAAATATAGAAGGTAAAGGTAATAAAAAATAGTTAAAATGGTTTAAATGTTGTAATGAAACTTGGTGTCTAAGGATTTTTTGACATTTGCACATTGATGTGATATACCTACATACTAAAATTTTATTTTGATATTTTAAACAATAAAAAGTTTGGTTGGGGTTGAGCCACCGGCTAGCAAATTATGGTCTTTTTGTAGTACAGTGGATACATTTTTTGGAAAACTATTAGGCTGAATTTAAGAATTTTTGACAATTCAAAACAATTGAAGATTAGGTATCACTTGACTCTCTTTCCCATCTGATCTTTTTGACGTTTGTGTTGGTGGGGAAGGGATAACCCTGAACAAGTAAATACAAAAATGTGTTTCCCTACAAATAAAAATTAACGTCTGTCAGGATTTTTTGATATGTGTACAAATAATGGAATTATAGGGAGTGGATTGGTTTCTAGCTAATTAAAAATGTAATTAAAGGGTTGTTCAGAGCGATTTTTATAAAGTATACCTCTTTTCTGTAGAAAGCATAGGAGAGTTTACTGGTTCACTTAGATGGTACATGGTAAAATTATGGAAATAAATAAAAAGTATGTTATTTACTTTGACACTTGAATCTTTGTTATTTCAACTTTTGAATATAGGTATGTTTAGTGAAATCCTAATATTTTGGAATATGAAATCTGTGGTTTCCCTGTGTATCATTAATTAGCGGACACCCTATATAAACCGATAAACCCACAATTATTGGTCGTCATTTCAATTTCTAAAATACTGCTTCTGAATAACGCAGTAAAAGCCTTGTCACTACTTTGATTTTTTAGGACAACCAGTATATACGCACTGTACTTAATAATGAAATCTCAAAAACTTAGGCTGCTTACAAGTATACAACTTAAACCATGAAAATGTTTGTTGTTTTTATCAATCATACCGAACAGTAAAAGCTTTGTTGTTGCGGTAATCGGTTCTGCTATCTTGCTGTTATTTATAACACATTCCTACGTTTATTTGATGTTTTTCAGATGAATTTAAATTACATTCCTTTAGATTATATAAACATTGTACATTCTCTACATTTTTTCTGATCTCTGTTGGCTTTTGTTTATTTTTGTACTTTTTGCAATTAACGAAATAGGGGTAATAGACTACCCCTAACCCCTACCGTTCTTATTTACTTAATTTAAAGAAAAACTTACTAAAGGAAAATAGATAGCCTGATTTATTTATAAACTTTTTTATCTCCTATGTTTTTTTTTCATTAAACTGACCTATTTAAAACAAAAAAATTAAATGTAAATCATAATGTGTCGGGGACGGATAATAAATTTTATAAAAAAATCTATTTATCTGCTGTCACCTATCAAGGCGATTGTAATATTCCTTTATTTGACATTACTCGGTTGTTTAAATATAATCCTCTTTTTGTTTTTAAAACAAAAAATAAAGACACGTTTTAACATTTTTTGCATTTTCTTTTAAATCATCCTGTATTTAAGTAACTGATAATTAAGATTAAAAAACACTGACGCAAAATAAAATAAATATATCTGGTTTTGAATGCAGGGTATTTTTTACCAATGATTGGTACATTTAGCTTTTACATGTATACCGTAAATAACTCTACCACTGAAATCATTTGGGTTTAAGGCTACGGTCACGATACCAAGCGTCTGCGGCCAGCGGAAACCGGAGAATGTAAAAGCGCTGCCTTTGATCTTTATGGCAGCATAACAGAATTTTTAATTTTAAATTAGGCGACTGCAATATACCTTTGCAAAAAGCCCTGTCGCTGGCTGCTCAAAACCAACAAATATTATCCGCGCAGCGTTTTTAATGTATATAAACTGGTTTCAAGGCGCTGTTTACAACAAAATATTTTAGTCATTACCGGCTACCAGTAACAAGATTTAATACTTTTCGCTCAACGTTTACTCTTGTTATCGTGGATGAGGCCTTAGACCTTAATTTTTAAGAATAATAGGATGTCGAACAAAAAATATATATACAAATCGGTTATTGTCATGTTTTTTTCGCCCTTTCGGGGTCATCCCACCCAGGCCCGACGACCGCCCCCTAGGTGGTGCACTGCAGCCTGAAGGCTTATTGTACCTTGACCCCTACTCCTTCCCATTCACACACCATTCATTCCATAACTTGGATGGTTGTTGCTCGGTCCGTTTGTTCACCCCCGAGCAGAACACCGCGTGCCGTTGCCCAAAACCCACAATGCCGGTCACCCATCCAAGTTATGGGCCCGCACTTCACTGCTTAACTCCGGAGATCGACGCTTTCCGATACAACCGGAGCAGCCACAAGCGCGCCTTTATTGTCATGTTGACGCTTACAAAGTATTTTTGTTCTTGGGATGGGCACTACTGCGTTCTCTAAAAGGTGGTACTTGGTAATTAGATATTATGCGGGCGTTCTAGGGCTATAGTAATAAAGCAACGAGGACTTGACAGGGCCATACTTGTGACTTACCTTATATTAATAAAAAAGCCATGATTTTTTTTCGCATAGTACCAAAACAAAACAATTTGACAAACATAAAATTATTCATGAAATACATTATTTAAGATCGAAAAACACAAAACCGCACCGACCCCAGATTCACGGTGATAGAGGAAAGTGGGCAAATTAATTCGGAAAAATTCAAAAGAACTTTTCATGCCTTCAAAAATACAAAAAGCATTTTTGTCAAGCTAAGTCCATTGTTTTAAGTATGTTTATGATATCTTTGTTTAAATAAAACAGATTTTATTACTTATCTCTGTTCCTTTTATCCAAACTTTAAGTATATTATAGGTAAAAGTCGGGCCAGCCCTCCCCTTATAAATGTCCCACAAGACGCGCACCGTAACACGACCGTGTCTCGTACGGTCTGAAACATGCCCAGCCAATGAAATCATACGTGGATCGGATAGCGCCGATGTTTCCCGAACCAAGCTTTGAGTTAACCGGGCGTCACCTTTTATTTCAGTTCATTACATATAAAAATTAAATGTAAGTGGTTAAAGGTTAGTTGTTGTAAACAAACAATATAAGAAAAACTGATTTAACAAGAACTAAAAAATTTAAAATTAATTCATTGTTACATCTTGTGATCAATATGTGAGTAAAACTTATGAATACTTTGTAATTTTTTAAACAAAATATTAATTAGCTTTTCTCCAGAATAAAATAAATAAGTTTAATTAACATTTTTTAAAATTTAATCTCCCAGAAAACAAATAAAGCATAAAATACTTTATAATTTTTGTTTTAAGGGTTTTTTTTTAAATAATATTTCGAGAAATCAAAAAAACATTACAAGTTCGATGCAAACCGACTATTTAAAAATGCGTCGCAGCCGACGCCGCGACGCGGCGTTTCGTACAACCGTTAGTTGGTGATTTTTACTTGTTAAAATGCGGTGCGGGTATGGGAGTCGGGCCAATGATTTAAAGTATTATTCTTTAAATCATTGGGTCGGGCACAGAGCGGTGATATTAAGCCTACGACATTTGATTACAATGGTACATTTCAAATCCGAGACACGACCGTAACTGTGTTACATTATTTGTGAAGGTTTAATTTACGATCAGATGTAATTTAAAGCGTGATATAATTGACTTATATAGCTACAGTTTGAATAAATACAAAACTTTTCACACCGCAGAGAAACACACGGCCACGGGCTTGTTGCGGTTATGTGTAGCCTGACCTTTTTGGTTCATTTTTATTCGTGTTTTATTAAAAACATTTAAATAATAAAATTACGCTTATTTTTGCTGCATTTTTAATTAAATAAATAAATAAAAAAATTTTGCAATACATTTTTTTAAGTATCACTTACACCGTTTATTAAAAAATTAAAATATCTTTATATGCAACACCGAATTCCACTAATTAGGTAAATTTTAACGGTTGGAATCACTTAACTATTTTATTAGTTGTACTGTCAAATTACATCCAATTAAAACAATTAGGTTTATAAGTTTAATTAGCCGATCCTTTTACTTGATGATCTCGACGGGGAAAGTTATGCAAATTATTTGTATTAGTAAGCTGGATGAACATAACTTCCTTTTCATATATCTACCTTCCTGTGTTGCGAAAACTATATTGTTTATCACGGTTATTACATTGTTTCTATAAAATAGAGTTCACATCAAATGTAAAAGAAAGTATTTAAAACAGGAACATGATTATCTAATAAGCTTGGTTTTTAAATTACTTAAAAATGTTTTACCACTCGCGTGCGCAAAGTAGGTACTTCGCGCACGGAAAACTTATTGCTCACTCATTTTTTTTTTTGTAATAAGCACAGCTTTATAAAATAAAAAAATCCATAGAAAACTAAAGCCCCAAGGAAACATACAATTTTCTGTTTTTTTTTTTTAAGTCTATAGTACAATAAGTATTTAATTAATTCTTATTAGACAATTATTGCACAGTGAAATAAGGCCAGGCACTAATAATACCGATCTTATTTTCACATCTGAACTTGCGCAGATTCATGATAGGATAGGGACTCCCTTATTTTGGTCTTAATTTAACTTCGGAACTGTTCGTCTAACCGAACGGCTGCCGACTACAAACTCGAAAAGTTTTTAGATGTAAAAATACTTCTACCCTGCTTTTTCAAATGTTTTCCTGTAATTGTGTTAAACAAAACCCTACAACACAAAACAAGAAAGAAAATCTACTAAAATTTTTCTCTGTTTTGTTTAGGTTAATGGTACTGTCAACATGATTTGCAATAACTCTGAATAATGGGTACAAGCACTATTTAAATAGGGTAGGTATTAATAATTTCCAAGCTTAATAAGGCATCTTGCAATAATTCTCTATTATTTACATAATTTAAAGTGTTAATTGCTTTAACAACAAAATATTACAAACATTTTCTAACGTAAAAAGCCATCCACATATCAAAAAATTGAAAAAGTTAAGTTTTTTATAATGGAACAAAAACTTTCAGATGATACTTTAGAAGCCGCGAGTCTGGTTAACTCCAGAGCTTTTGCCCTCAAAGTCAAAAGGGAAATATCAAAAACAATATAATAAAAAACAATTTTTTTTAAAGGCTTTGCATCGATATTTTAGACATTTTTTTACAACAATCTTTTTTTCCTCGTGTCAAACTTACAAATTGTTGATCTGAAAAATCTTAGCAAAACACATTCTTAAAGAAAATTAAGTTCCCTACAAAAAACTACTCTCCGCGTAAAGGTCTGGCCACACACAACAGCAACGAGCCCGCAGCCGTGCGTCTCGCTGGTGAAATGTAGGGGATGCGGTGCAAAAAGTTTCGTATTTAATAAAATTGGAGTAAAATCGTAAAATAAACCTTTACAAATAAGGTAAGCCAGTTTTACATATACTACCCTTAAAGTTAGAATAAAAAGGAAGAGAGGTAGGTACAATTTTTTTTTTAATTTAAAGAAGGAGATATACATATGTACATAAATCAATAAACTTGGCTTGACAAAATGTTTTTAAATTTTTAAAGGCATGAAAAGTGCTTTTGAATTTTTCCGAATTAATCTTGTTTGGATTTTTGTTAATACTATAAATAATATAATTTTAATAAATAAAATACATATTTAAAAAAAATTGGAAGTGCTACAAAAAGGTCTTCTAAAATTTGTCACCAAATTTACATTTTCAAAAGTTATTCGACGTTGAAATTACTTTTGGATTCAACTTTAACATCGAATAACTTTTGAATGAGTAAATAATTATTGAAAAATGTTAAGAGACCTTTTTGTAGCGCATCCAGTTTCCTACAAAAACGTGTATTGGATTTATTTTAATATAGATATTTGTAGTACTCGTATTAACAAAAATCCAAACTTAAGAAACAAAATTTAAAAACTAGTTCAATGTTTAAAGCCCGATTACATGAAAACGGCTTATTTGACGACCGTTTACGAAAAGAACTTTTTGTAGGGAATTTATTTTTTTAAGCATATGTATTAATAATTTCTTTTTAACACGCTTTTATTAGCTTGGGTTGTATGTATGTATGTATGTATGTATGTAGGTATGTATGTAACGGAATCTTTAAGCTTACTTTTCACCAACTTCCAGAGATTCGATTTCTTTGAAACTTTGCACACGTATCAAGGACCCATGACAATGCAATAATCTGCAAACTATATACCGTTATCCTGATTAGGATCGCCAGGATAAATAAATTCCTGTATAGTAGGAGAGTAACAGAGAAAGAGCTAGTGCGCGATCTGCGCATGCGTGCAGTTTAGGACGTACCCTCAGCATAGGGCTGACAGAAACTTGTTCGGAGTAGTTGCGTTCTGAAACCCCATGCAACAGTAAAGCTTTAAATTAAATGATTAGATTACGAAATAGTTTTTTACTCTGAAGTGAATTATTCTGTTATTACCTTAAATTTTATTATAATTCTATTTTGAGGTATATAATTATGATTCATTGTTTGACCTTTTATTACTATGTAATACAAACTCTTTGTAATGAAAAATTATTTTCTAATTTTTAGTTCGGTTGCATATAAAAGCGTGTTTTTTTATTTTTTTAAACTATTATTTATTTTTCATTTTTTAGTTCGATATATCAATTAGTTTTCTGCGGACATGTGATATTGAAATGTTTCACGAACTATTTCGTAATCTAATCATTTAATTTAAAGCTTCACTGTTGCATGGGGTTTCAGAACGCCTATTGGCGCATTTCGTAAGCCTTATGCTGAGAGTACGTCCGAAACTGCACGCATGCGCAGATCGCGCACTAGCTCTTTCTCTGTTACTCTCCTACAGAAAATCTATAAAGGAATTTATTTATCCTGGCGATCCTAATCAGGATAACGGTATATAGTTTGCAGATAATTTTTAGTTCGGTTGCATATAAAAGCGTGTTTTATTAGTTTTTTTAAACTATTATTTATTTAAATTAACAGTTTGTAAGTTAAGCATAACACAAATATAATTTTTTAAAAACTGTTAATCGCGAAGGAAAAATATTTTCGCAATATTAAAAAAAAATGTAGATTTTTTGGACCAGTCTAAAATATACATAAAGTTAAATTTTTTGTTGATAACCTTTAGATAATTAAAGAAAAGATAGCCCAGTTCTTTTAGACAAGACCTATTAAAATTAAATAAGCTTTTAAGGGGTTATATACACTTAGAAATTTCTAAAAATCGATTTTTTTAAATTTATTTTCCTAATGTAAATATACACACATTTTTTTATCGTTCCAGTAAATATTTTCGAAGTTGGACGCAAATTTGAAAAGGCGGTTTACATTGCTTTTATGTTTTTTCAAACCTTAAACGCGCTTTTCTTAAAATGGTGTTTTTAAAGTCGGTGACCAACATTACTCGAAAACGGCTAAACAGATTAGTCTCAAATTTTAACACAAGCTTTTAAAATATATTTTTTAGTAATTAATCGAAGATTTTTTCCCCAAATATTTAATTTTTTATAAACAATTTAAGACCGAAATTTTGGTCAAAAATCGTTTTTTTTGAGAAACCGGCATTTTGTCAATAATAAATTATTTTGCTTATTTCTTTAATTGGTAACTAGATTTAACATTACTTTAACGAAATCTGTTTGGTTTTTTATTTTAGAGGATTCAGTTACGAGATATAGTGGTCTTTTTTGAGAGGAGCTCCCGGTGATAAGCTGTAGCTCCTTTCCAAATAAATATTTTCACTAATACTGAGTCCTAAAATATAGTTTAAAGATAGCATAATATGCGTACAAATTTTTAGATCAATAAATTTAAAGGTTTTCTTAGAAAAAATCTAAAAAATTCGCGTTTTCTTAGCCTTCTAACTGTATATAACCCCTTAAATAGAAATATTCTTCGAATAAAATGCAACCACACGAGAAGGTAGAAAAAATAATTGTCCATGTCTGATAATACTACGTAAACAACTTTTAAGAACTTAATTACTTTTGCTACAGTTAAAATATCACAAAGTATTGTTTATTATATTATTATAATTATAACACAAAAATTACATAAAATAAAGCATTGTCTTCAGTCTTCTCGGATCAAAGGTTATTATACCATATAGCTATCGTTCTGGCTTCCTGTTATTTCATACAAACAGAACATAATATAAGAATAATGATTAGCATTTTAAAGCATGTGAATGTTTATTATGTATATGAATTCTTTTGTCTGACACGAAAGACAGGTTTTCTTTCTTTGTCTTATTTTACGGATAGGACAGGTGTGATAATTGTTTTTGAGATTACAAAGTCAGGAGAACCAGATGATCAACTAAGAATTTACCGTAGGCTAGATATTTAACCAGAACTTGTGGTGGTACCAGTAATCAAACGATTTGGAGTGCCCAAAATTAACTCTATTTTGTTTTCAAATGGCTGCCCTGCATAAGCTGGTAAAAGCCAAAAAGAAGAAGATCTTTTAATCGTCAAAACGTTAAACGGCTTGTATAATTTTTGTTCTACCACCAATTAGTTTATTAAGGTGTTAAACCAAAATACTTTCAATTTTTTTAGAGTTAGTTTCAACATCAGTGGAGTAGATAAGGTAGGGGTAAAAGGGTTAGTAACCCCCTCCCAGGAAGGTTAAAAAATGTTTAAAGGGTTATAAGAAATGAGGATGTGAAGTGATATTTCTATCATGGAAGGTATTTTTATGGGTTTTATAGTAGTTTATGTACCATAGAACAGGTTTTAGTACAAATAAAGTCTGTAAATATTTTGTTTTTAAGGAGAGGACCTTTTTTTTGCCCTTTAATTTTTTTGGCAATTTTCGGTAACGACGTTCAAACATACTTACCCCCCAAGAAATGAAATTATCTACGCCACTGACTACGGCTTTTTTTTTTGTCGTTTATTAAATCCCATAAAACTTTTATTCGTTTTAAAAATGTCCGGTTTAAATTAAAAATGGTTTTTCGCGTTTTTCTCAGTTTCTTCTCATGTACATATACATATATTTAACTTACCTAAATTATTGTGTTCCAACTGATTTGTTCCGGCAAAAACTATATTTTTGTAAAGCATTAACTAGATAGTGTTTACATTTTTCTTGAGCTCTGTATGATATGGCATAGCCCCAGATTTTTTCGGACAGTCTTACTAAGAAGGTTCCATATGGCTGGTCAGAAGTAGTTTCTCAGCTTGCGATCTAGTGATAAGACCTAGAAATAGTAAATTGATTAACAATTACTATTTATTTTTTATAGTTTTTTTCTGGAAATATAAATTTACCAAAAAATTATTTGGCTTACTCCAGAATAAAGATATTTAATAAATATATTAATAAAATAGACCTTCGTGGGATGTCAAAAAGATAAAAAAAATACGTTTTTATATCTTATGAAGGGCCATTCTCCTCTAAGATTACTTTAAAAGAAAAAAATAATAATGAATTATTTAATATAAAATAATTAATAAAATTTGGGAAAAACTTACATAGGTAAGGTTGCAGCCCCTAAACATAAGTTTAAGGGCTTCCGGTCGAAACTATTGTACAGGGAGAGCCGTTTATCTTGGGACGCTACCTTATTTCAGAAACTATAGCAAATGGAGCCAAAAGTTAAATACAAAAGTTAATGGGGGTGTTACAAACCTTTTATTTATTTAAATCTTGTATATACAGGGTGTTTCATTATTCGTGGGCGAGTATCAACTTTCTTATTTTAAATAGAACACCTGATATATTATTTCATTTTCAATTCTGCATGAAATTCTAGACATATTTTGTGTATAATGTTCCATACCTAAGTCTAACCTTTTTTGATATTTTTAATTTTTTATGCAATGACGTTTGCAAGCCGTTAATATCTGCCTAATATATATATAATATACCAGGTGTTCCATTTAAAATAAGAAAGTTGATACTCGTCCACGAATAATGAAACATCCTGTATATACAACATTTAAATAAATAAAAGGTTTGTAACATCCCCATTAACTTTTGTATTTAACTTTTTGGCTCCATCTGCTATAGTTTCTGAGATAAGGTAGCGTTCCAAGATAAACGGCCCACCCTGTACAATAATCTAATCATAAAAAAGTTTTTAACGAGGCTGCCAGACAACAGAACTGATTCCTTAAACGCGCCTCAAAAATGTAAAAATGTAAAGTTTTACTAAGATATTTATTAAATATTTTTATTCTGGAGAATAATATTTTGTATAAATAAGATTATTCATATAATACATACGATGAACTTTGTAAAACCGACACTTTTTTTTATTTTTCTGCGTTAGCTTGGACAAATGTAAATGATACAGTGCATTTCAAATAAAATGAATCACCTTCATATAAGTCCGTTATTTGTACACCTATAGAAAATGTCTTAAAAGGTTTAAAATTATCTTTTAAACAGACTTTAGTTTTTAAAATCGGTTTAGTGCTATCGGTGAAAATACCAGGTATGATTGCCGGTGGCTTATACCTTTAGGTTTTTATTTTTTTATTTTATAGAAATATGCATTAGGTCTCAGGCACGATAGCCAGCGTCAGCGTCGAGCGGCTGATTTAAATGAACAAGTTCTTTTATTTTCGCATAAAGATCAAAGACAGCGCTCTCCCATTTATCGCTCAACGCTAGCCGCTGACGCTTAGTATCGTGTCAGAGGCCTTGGTGTACATATAACGGAATTATACGAAGTAGCCCATTTTTATTGAAATTCATTGTATATACGGATATATTTATTATTTAAGACAGCTTGTTTCAGAACAAATATATTTTTATAGTATCCAAGAAAAAGATACATTTTAACAAATTCTTAAGATTAGTGTAAACAAAATAATGGAATTCTTCACTATCAAATTTAAATCAAGGTTGTATAAAAACAATGAAATACAAGTTTGTCACACAAAGTGGAACCGTGAACCTGTGGTTCTTGAAATTTTATATACTTTAATGAGAAAAATATGCACGCCAAGTTTAAAGAAGTAATATAGAGTTGCTCAAAATAATTACTATAAACTAATTATTTAAATTAAAATACAGTAAGAATACGATCCTTATTTAGAATCGTATTCAGTGCCACATTACTATATGGACAAAAATACCTTTCTTTTTTCACATTATGTTGCAAAGTGTTTTTTAAATACCGTGCAATCCAAATGTCTTTTAAAATAAAAGTGGTATTTTTTTAAAAAATGATCTGTTTTATTGTGTAAACTGGTCCGACAAAAAAGTGACGCGTTTGCCCCGTCCGACACTCGAAACATTTGACATTGACAGGCTGGGTTAAAGCGCTGCTTCCATATATGGAAGTATGAATATTCGTGGTAGATTTGTCAAAAGGAACCCCCTGAAAAGGTTTTAAAAGTGTCCTTATCATGAAGTCCAGTCTTTACTGGCCCTGGCACTATTAAATTATTTTGTTCTAAAAAAAATCCTATGTGTTCTATGAGAACCAGCAGGGGCGCTTATAAAAACCTTTTCTGATGGTAAAGGGGTTGTCTTAGCCATATATATTGTGAGTTTACCCTAAGCAGGGCTATTAATTTATTTTTGAAAAATCATAGTTTTATCTTTGTAATTTTTAGGATTTTGAGACACTGTATATGTCAGCTTAAGTAACTTAATTAATTAAAAAGTTGTTTATAAGACGACGACCTTTAAAAAATAAATGAAGTGCAAAGGAAGGATAGGTATTTTTTCCAGAACTTATTTATACTATAATTACTTCTGAATGATGGAATTAAATAATCAATACCAAGCTTGATTTAAAGTATTAAATAACTTTTTTGAAACAATGACTATAGAAATAAATTAATGATTAATTTAGAAATAAAATAATTGTAATTTAAATTAGGATCTAATAATGTTATTTTGTAAAAACTAATTTAAATTACCTTTTATTGTACAGGATCATTCCAGAAATAATATTTTTTAAACTTAGGCCACGTACAGACTTGGGATATAATCGGCGAAAACATTTGTTGGTCGACTGTATCTTTGATGTTGCACATCGGTCGGCCGACTTGTTGCAAACGCCATGGCACCAGCGGTGGGCGTTTTCATCCAAGGAATCGGCAAGTCGCCTGTTTTCCATTTAATATGGAAAACTTAGGCAAGTTTGTACGAGCTTTAAAACTAGTGTAGACGCGAAACACTTGTATCTGCAAATGTTGGCCAACTTTGTTGCTGAAAATTTTTTTGAACAAGATACATTCGGCCGACAATGTTGTCCCGATTTACTGATCTCGATATATTGCTAATGTTATAACCTGCGCAAAACAAAAGTTCCATTTCATGGGCGAAAAAGCCGGTTTGTACGCAAGCCAGTTGAGGGTAAACGCACCTGGACCCAAACAAACTATTCGCATTATAGGAAAGAATGTGTTGACCGAGTCCTGATTTTCTGTTCGAAGTTCGGTAGCTAATGAGCGTTACGGTCAGACCGCGGACGAAGGGTACGAGGTGCCGGTGTTTGTATTTTGCCACGGCTTTTAAGTGCGCATGTTCGTCCACCCACTGCGCGCGGTCGTAAAGATCCGAAAAATGCTTCTTGCCACTGCGGATCTAAATATAGGTTATCTATCTCCCGATTGTATCCAAGTCTGTACATGGCTTTATATGGCAAATTACTTTCACGTATTGGAATAATTTTGTTGTTGCTAAAAATAAATACGAAATAATTTTCATGGAAACGTATCAAACATTTGTTAAGTATTTTTAAGATTCTTCGGATAACACAGAAGGTAGCAGCCCCTAAGTTACTGTTTGAAATATGAAAAAAGTCAAGCAATAAATGTAATTTTAAACATACCATGAAACCACGGTTCGACGTTATTTGACGAGTCCAAACCAGCCAACTTAGGTTGTTCCGTTTTTCTGTACCATTCCAGTACTGCTTGTCGTCCAGGCGGTACGCCCGAATTGACAGTACTATAACTAGTGTCGATTTCCATGTTTGAAGTCAGTCTATGCTCTGCGCGTGCCCTTCTGGCTATTTCTCGAATTTGCTGTTCGGCTTGTTTTGCTTTTCGTTCTGAAATTATAATTCATAGTTACAGGGTGTCCAGTAACTCAACCGACAAACTTTAAGGGGTGATTCTACAATGAAAATTAGAAAAAAACTTTATATTATAAAGATATGCCTTAAACGTCTTAGTTTTGGAACTACGGCGTGATTAAAACTTAAAAAAATATATTTTTATTTTTATAATAACTTTTATATCATTTCAGATATCTTTAAAATATATGGGGGACATCCCCTTTGCAACAAAAGATATTTTTTGGCATACAAGAAAAACATTACCAATGTCATCCATGAAGGGTTTAGGCGTTTAGGTTTAGGGTAAATATTGTTTAAGAAAAAAATGGTACGCCACTGCATTTTTCTAAATTAAAAATATGTTTTTAAAATTCCCACTTAGTTTGGAACAAATTTGATCTCTTGACTTTTTTAATTGATGTACGGTTTTCGCGAAAATAAATAAAAACCATTTCTCGGTACGGTCATTTCGTATCGCTTTTATCAAATCCTGCAATAAAAAATCACTTTTTGTGTTTATTCTAGCATTAGATAGCGATTTGACCATGCCGAAAACCGTACATCAATAAAAAAAAGTCAAAAAATCAAGTTTGATCCAAACTAAATGGGGATTTTAAAAATATTTTTATTTTATAAAAATGCAGTGGGTACAATTATTTTTTTCTTTCTTAAAAAATATATACCGTAAACCCTTATGGACGACTCTAGTAATTTTTTTTATGTCAAAAAATGTCTTGTTAAGCATAGGAGGCCCCCTAAATTTTTTAAAAGATTAAATTATTTAGGTCTATATATATATATATATATATATATATATATATATATATATATATATATATATATATATATATATATATATATATATATATATATATATATATATATATATATATATATATATATATATATATAATAAAGGTAAAGTTCCAGTTGACAGTAAAAAATATATACATAAATAATACCCTGTAAGAATTCGGCTACCATGGTTGGTTGTTTAAAAATTACGGAGTCTCCAACAGAAAATGGAATACTCCGGGCCCGACCAAGACGGCGACACGTGTTTCGTCTTCGTTAAGACTTGTCATAGCCGCTTCAGGTCGTAAACACCTTGATGATGCCCCGATTGACTATAAATATTCTTTCTGTATCCCACAACTACACAGATATCTGGACCTAAATAATTTAATCGTTTAATAAATTGTAATAAATTAAGTAATGTCTTGCGTTTTTTTTTAATTTTGATATTAAATTTGCAATTGTATTTTTACCTTGTTCTCTCCAAACTTGATCTTTCTTCTTTTCTTCCTCCTCCGCCTCTTTAGCAACCTGTTCCCTCTTCTTTTTAAATTCTTTAAAATTTCAGTAGTCCTTTCTTCGGTAAGTTTTTCTCCCATAACGCCACCCGCTGTGCAACTTTTTGTTGACTATTTAAAGAAATTTCTTGTAAAACTTCACGGGCATCCACAAAGTTAAATTTGTTATTTTTTGGTTGATATGAATTAAGTTGATAGTTTGAAATGGGTTTTTGAGATTTCTGAAAATTTTGGGAATTAATTTTTTCTCTTAACTCATCCACTGAACAGTAGATATCCATATCGTCTTCATAGTCTATTCTTGGAGGAGCTACATCTTCTATTTTTGGACTTAAATCGATGTATTCAGATAACTGTGCTTCCATTTGTTTTCTCATTTGTTCGGCTTCCTTTTTCTGCTATTTTTCTTGCTTTTTCCATAGCTTCTTCTTTTAATATTTCTTCTATGCTTTTATCATCTTTGTGTTCTCCCATGACCCAAACCCAGGGTTCGTCATCGATTCCTTTAAGCAAAGAAATATTATCTATATGTTTTAATATTTAAATTTAATTAGAATAAAGTATTACCAACATCTCTTTATAAAATAACTAGTTCCTATCTTATTATATAAAATAGAACAGCAGATAATGAATGCCCAAATATTTATTAACTTTATTATTTTTCAACTAGTGATAATTAGGCTCTCCGCACATGGGTCGGAAAAACAGCGACGCGAACGCGATTTTTCAGGCATATTAGCGTGTCCGAACTCAGCAATCCACGTCGTTTAGTAAACAAATGCAATACAGAACCGTTTTGTATTTTGTTTACAGTATGTGATTCATATTGTGATTGTGTCTTGTTTTTACGGGAAAATTAGTGTTACATAAAGAAATTTTTGTATTAAAGATAGATTTGTGTAATATTAGATTTGTTGTCGAGGTTACTTTAAAAGAATATTTGCTAATGATTACACAAAAAGAGCTTGGAATGAAATAGCAAAACAAGTCAACCTGTTAGGTAAGAAAATATTAAATTTTTTGTCTGTAAAAAATGTTCGGTTTGTATTCAGGCGTTTGGGAACTTGTCTTAGAGAGCTCTATTATGGCATTTTTGTGACGAATGTCGCTTAAGATGTTTTGTCAAAAACCCATCGATGTATTCTATTCTGAAATCATACATTTAATAATCTTATGGATACCACCATTTATCGGGGATTCTATTTTATTAAATTTTGCGTGTATCCTCACTCTAACCGATCGGGCCGACGGCTCGTCAGCGACTGCTATCAATTTCTGATGGTAATCGTATTAGCAAAGCGACATCGTACTAATTTCGCCATAATCTGTTGGTCAGGGTAGGTACTAAAAATTTTTAGGGTACGCTGAAATCTCACTTATTGGGATTCTATGGATTGGTATTCTTTGTTTGTAGTAGTAACAAAAATCCCAACCAAAAAAAAAAAAATTAAAAATATAATTCCATATTCAAAGCCCGAATAAGTGGAAACGACTTCTTTGACGACAATTTATGAAGAAATATTTTTTGTGGGGAATTTAATTTTCTTTAAGAATGTGTTTACGATAATTTTTTCAGATAAACAGTTTGCAAGTTTTGCATTAAAAAATATCAAAAAACTGTTAGACAGACCTCTTAATATTAATATTGAGGGTTTAAACCTTCATGAGATTTTTACTCACCTTGAACAATATTTTCTGATTTTTTTATCCAGTCCAGTGCATACACAAACTACCATTTTTAGAAAGCAGTTTTAATTTTAAATATTTAATGATGGTGGGTGGTACTAGTAGAGGTAGTTTTAAAAAACAAAATACTCGTAATTAAAAAAATAATACCCTACCTTTTAAAAAACTAACACTCTTCTTTTTATTGGACTTAGGTTTGGGTGTTTCATCGCCCAGTTTGTCGTTCCAAGCTTTCCATCTTCGCACTTGTTCTTCACGCATCTTGCAGAACAGAGTTTGCTTTTGCTGTTCATCGAGCTCTGCCAGAATTTCTGGATCGACATACATGTCGCGAAGAATTTTCTGAAGCATCTTGAAAATCTGTTTCTGAAACAAAAGAAAAACATGATTTAATATAGTCAAAAAAAAAAATGTATAAAATAAACTTTTTCAAAAAAAATCAAAGTTGGCGTCCCACCGGGAACCACTTATTGGCCCATCCGTCAGAAAGTCCAGATTTGACACCAAGTGACTATTCTCGTAAGACCAAAAATATTATTTTTAAATGCCGATACTTATATGGGTTTTAATGGTATAAACTATATGTTTGTGTTACCAATATAGGATTTGGGTTTATTACCAGGATTAGCTAAATTGTATTATACAAGTTAAATAATGCGACATTAATTATTTGTTGAGGAATTAAATGGTACAATATAAAATAAGGCTTTAGTAAGATAAGTCTGTTTATTAATTTAACTTTTCTAAAAATTAGGTGGGCGCAACAATACATTTCAAATTAAATATTTTCCGCAAGTAAATATCAGGGGAAATACTTGTTATTTGTTTAGTATACAAGATTTTACAAACTAATCTAAAAATACATTAGAGCAAATTTTACATAAAAATAAGCCTTAAAATAATCTGTTTTCATGATATGGGGTCTTTAAACTTTATTTTACACTAATTAAAAACAAGAATTTTGACAGAAGAAGAAGCAGGGTCGTATTATCCATTAGGCTGACTAGGCTACAGCCTCAGGGGCGTCATGAAAAATAGGCGCCAGGACAGAGGAGTTTAGGGTTGAGTGGGGATTTTTGGTGAATAATTTCTCTGAATAAGGTGCTGTTGGAGTGAAATAGGCGCAAAAAGGAGGAAATGACCTTTTTTCTTTCATCAAATTTTTAGTTCGAGTGGTAAAGAAAGGCACCTGTACTCAAAATAGGCGCTAAAAAAGAAAAAGGACCTTTTTTTTGGTGGAAAATAGGGGCTCCGGGAATTCTAACCTAGGGCGCCTCAAACAGTAATAATACCTTAATTTAAAGGTTTCTTTTTGATCCTCATTAAAACTGCCAAGTTTAAAGTCTCTGCTATTATTACCGTTGATATGATGGCTTGTTAAATTTTATCTTTTTATTTTTTTTTTAATGTATAATAGTTTGAACAATATTTATAAAAACTCTTGTCAGATCAAACTAAGAGTGCCTTTCCTGTGTGTGGTCACCCTTTTATGCAGTACATATAGAAAACATCGAGAGAGTACAGAGAAGGTACACCAGGTTTATTTCATTTAAATTTAACTTTACCCTGGAATCCTATAATGTTCGAAGACATAGACTGGTCTTGGATTCCTTGGCGGAACGTAGAATCAAGGCTGATATTTTTTCTGTTTAAATTGATTAATGGAAACATTGATTGCCAAAGCCTTTTAAATAAAATCAATTTTCGGGTTCCGCCAAGGAACACAAGAGAACAATATCTTTTGCTGTAGATTATCATAGAACCAATTACGGCGGGTTTTCTCCTATCATAAGAATGCTTAATAATGGAAATAGAGTAAACAAAGACTTTTTAGTTTCTCCTTTAATGTATTTAAAAAAATGTGGTTACGTCTTGAACTGTGATGTGTAATGTGATAATATTAGATTATTATTTATTATTAGTACAACTTATGTATATTTATTACTTTAGTTATTGTGAATATTAAATTTCTGTGCAAACATTGTGAAATTTGTAAATGGGTTTTGCCCGTAAATAAATAAATAAATAAATATTAAATTAACTGTAAGAGCAAACTACTTTAAACCCACATGACATGATATGGGTTAAACGATCTTCAAAATTAGATATCAACAACATCTTTCTGGCGAAAGTGTGATTCACCCTCAAATTTTAGGAGTGAGTTACACCCCTGATTAACATCTTATTTTAAAGATCGTGTAAACCTTATCATATCCC
The DNA here is from genome assembly GCA_014170235.1 of Listronotus bonariensis. Taxonomy (NCBI): domain Eukaryota; kingdom Metazoa; phylum Arthropoda; class Insecta; order Coleoptera; family Curculionidae; genus Listronotus; species Listronotus bonariensis. The sequence continues at coordinate 37,364 of JACEGR010005557.1, forward strand.
CTAGTTTAAAGTAGCTTGCTCTTACAAGTAATTTAATATTATACATTAAAAAATAAAAACCAAAATTTTGACAAGCCGTCATATCATATCAACGGAAATAATAACATAGTCTTCAAATTTTGCAGTTGTAATCAGGACCAAGAGACCTTTGAATAAGGTATCTATTCTTCGACCCCTCTTTCCATTTTCAATTTTGAGGGTGAGTCTTATCCCTGCTGAACGGTTGCAGTTCAGGGGGACAAAGTGACAACAAAATGGTTTCCTCTAAAATTAAAAGTTAACGGGTCAAGCGTTTTTCCTTATATTACCTGGAGTGCCCAAAATTAGCTCTGTTTCGTTTTCAAATGGCTACCTTGTATTTAGATATAGTGGCTATATCCAATAGTAGATAATAGGTACTTTTTCAGACAGAGGTTCTTTCGTAACACAAAAAAATATCAAATTAGCTTTATTATTATATTATAAAGCTATTTTACTGATATATAATAAAGATATTTATAAATTCAAGAATATTATCATTATTTAAATGTTTCCAAGTTTTCATAAATTATATGTTTGTTCATTAATTCATGATTAACAAATTTATTTCAATATAACTTATAAAGATTAATTTTTCATTAGGTAGTTTTTAAAAATTATTTAATAACTGCGATCGATGTTTGTTCATTAATTCATGATTAACAAATTTATTTCAATATAACTTATAAAGATTAATTTTTCATTAGGTAGTTTTTAAAAATTATTTAATAACTGCGATCTCATTTTAGATTCTGCGACTGAAACTTTATAGTCAGACAAGAATCTAAAACAGCTGTTTCTCAAGCACTTATGTAGCTCTTCATGAAACAGTATTCATCATTTACCAAATGGCATTGCCACTTAAAAATGTACCACTAAATATAGTTGTATCTCACATTGATTTCTTTAATTGGCATTATTAAAAAAATATGCAAAATAAGTAGAATATCCATTATTGTAAACTAGGCCAGGTTCGTTTATAGACCAGGTGGTTTACATGTTTGGAAAGATAACTAAAGAAGAGAAATGCGGTATTGTTAGCATCAAAATGTAGTTTAGAAAATCTAGAATTAGTTTAATAAATTTACAAAAACTACAAAATGGCCTCGTTTTCTGGTAGAGATCATTTTTAAATTAAGGTTTGGGTAGAAAAAATGGATAACGAGATCATTGTTCAAACAATTGAATATAGGTCATTTGTGCTCATAATCAACCCTTCAATTTAACAATTTCTTTTCTAAATATCAAAAAATTGTGTAATATCTTAATAAATAACAATTTTGAAAGCAACCTCAAACTCACAAAGCCACAATATAGTAGGAAAAGCGATATATTTCCGGACGATGGTGAAGTGTGGCAACAGACGAAGCTTTAGCCGAGATGTAGATAAGTTGGGTTAAATCATCATTATTTTCAACCAAATGTGGTTTTCTTTGAATTTGACATTTCCGGACACTCTCTATATATCTACATTTTATTAATAACCTGCTCCTTAATATTAAACGTGTAAAAATACAGTTCATTACACGTACATAAAAAATTCCATAGCTTTAACATTTCAGGTGAAATTTGAAAGGAAGAAATACGAGGAAATCCTTGTAATTATTTTAAATGATTCCGGAAATAATAATGCAGATCCCTAACCTAATAGTTAGTTCTTTACGCTTGCTTTAATTATAACACCTGATTTTTTAGAGGTACTGATATTAAATTTAATTTATTTTCAGATATTCACCTGTTGCTTGCTGTTTCACCTGTTCTATAGAGAATGGGTAATATATTTTAAAGTTATCTAAAGTACTTTTTTTTTAATATTAAAATGTTGCAGGAAAGCTGAAAGCCTAAATACTAACATATCGTAGGTGTATTAAGTGGAAATAGAGGCAATTTTTTGATATGACACTTAATATTTTTTAGAAAGAAAGGCAAATTCAGCTAAAATTATTTTAAAAATCAGTAAAGTTTTTAAAATCCCTCCATGAACACTTACAATGTTGAAGCAGCATTTTCTATCATATGTGAAGACTTAAAAGTGTTTTTTGAATAATCTGAATTAATATGGGTTAAGGAATCCTGACCAGTATGCTACAGCTCATGGACACTTTCAACTTAGAAGAGTAGCTAATAGCACAATGGGCCATATGAATAAAAAAACCAAATGCTTTTGTTTATGAGTATAAACAAATCTCATAAATTTCAGAGAAGGATTTACTTCAGACGTATGAATGAAGTCAAGCATTCTTACAAAACAAGTATTTACTTATAGAAAAGTGATGCTGGTATTTCCGTATAAATTTTCTATAAAAATAAATCACTTACCTGCTCTTAACTATTTATTTTTATCTTTGGACAAGCCACGAAGGCTGGCCTAGCATGCAACGTACCGTGGGTGCCTTAAGCAGGTAAGGGAGTTTGTTGACACGGGACTAAATACTTGAAGATTTGGAGAAGGAAAGACCACCGCGGGCAGCAGATTCCACAATCTAGAAACTCTAGGGATAAAAGAACGAACAAAGTGGGAAGAGTGGGAAGTTTCGAGGCCTGTCCAGTTAAACCGTATGGGGATACATACGCGCCCGGAACCACGAGTTTCTCTATTGGAACCGTGAGTGGAGGAACTATACTGGACAATTCTTCAGAGCAGAAACCATGAAGTACCTATAAAAGCGATAAATCTCCCTGGCCGACGATTTGGCAGAGGAAAGCCTTTCTGTAAGTGAAGGATCATTAATAAGACGAATAAGCTCTTCTTTGAATAGAATCAAGAATGCTTAGGGTTGTGGGGGGACATGCATGCCCCAGATATGAGAACAATTATTCATACGTTTGAAGTAAATCCTTTTATATTTCCATAGTATAAGTGATTGCTTATGCTTATAGGCAAAATCATTTGCTTCTTTTTATTCATATGGCCCAATAATTGTCCTGTACTGTGTAAAGCTTCAATACGACAAGGATAAACTAATTGAATTTTGAAACTCACTTTTCAGGAATATCTTGCTATCAGCACTGTATCTGTAGTATTCAAGGTACTATTACGATTTTCCATTCGTACTTGTGCAAAACAGGCTTTTGAAGTTGCAGTAATAAAGAACAGGTACTGTCAAAATCAGACGTAGAGAAAGAAATAAGAGCCGCAATTTCCCAAAATGGGACCTAACTTTGAGAAGCTGCTCAGAATGGTAAGATCATCCTTTACATTTAAATATCTCAATTTATTTTTATGCCTAAATTTTGTCTTTGTTCTTATTTTCTTATTACAAATGTTCAAATAGAGTTGCTATGAGGGAGTGATATCTACAAGACGAATTGAGACATGTGCAAGTTCGCGAGTAATTATTTAAAAACGTATTGAGTATATGCCATCTATCCTTGAGTCAAAGGATTGCATTATGTAAAAGGAAAAAGGGATAGCTTGATCTGCTTGCCCCAAAAAATGATTTCGACCATTATTGAGAAACAAAGGTAAGTAGAATTGTCAGTAAATTGAATAGCAAAAAGTTGGGCTTTTTCCATATTGGTGAAGAGCCAAATATATTTGGCTAGAATCAGCTTAATAACATACACATGTGAGGAAAAGAGACAATCTAAAGTGAATACCTGCATGTAAACATTTCTAATTGGATTAGTCACATACTTCCTTTTTTGTGGCTTTACTGGCCGATATTTCAATATCTGTTTGTTTAACCAGTATATGGCGAAAAATAATTTACAACTGTTACAACTTACCAAATTTTCCAACTATGATTGGCAAAGCAAATATTATTTTAATCCATAACAAACAACGAGAGAGCGCACAAAAAAAAACGTTGTCTAAACTTCGCGTCCGTTGTATTTATCACTACTACAACTGTGTCTACAAAACAATAAAATTAATATTTGCAGTAATAAAAGGTTGACGTAATGCTAAATAAACTAAAAAGGATAAATCATACATCGCAAATTCCGCAACAGAATTTCGCTCGTGATCTGGGGAGACGTAAACAAAAAAATATTAATTATGAATTTACAAGTAAGTCAAGGCTGAAAAATTCGAAAACCATTGTTCGAATTACCAACGATTTATTGATCAATATTTTTTATTTATTGATTTCATTAGTGGTAGTAAGTTCTGGTAATTTGTATGGATGCGGGTCTAGTAATGAACCGATTCTGGACCAGAACCGAACTGGTTTAGAATTGTTTTAAAGCGCATGTCTAGTTATTTATTAGTTCGAAATTTTTATTTACCGCGAACGGTTTTCTATACAGCTGAGGATGTATTCTAACCTAGTCTTTTGGTTAGGATTTTTATGGTTAAATTGGATACTACACAAAAAAATTAAATTCAAACAAAAAGGTAAATTGTTATACTGTCGAAAGCCACTCGAGGTCTCTTGGCGGAAGACGAGGGATTCCCTGCCTCCTCTCGTTTTTAACATAAGTATGTGTATTTAACTAAAGATAAAATTCAAACAACAAGAAATGGTAAAATCTTCTAATATTGTCTATATTTTTTAATTAAATCCTTATTTATTTTATTGCATACATACATTCATATGGAATACAATTAAAAATCCTTTGTTTATATACGCTCAAAATCACAAAAATATAAAAAAAATATTCAACAGGTATATTAACCCGCATAAAAAGTGGCAGAAACAAATAAATTGTAATACAACAGTTTATTTCTGTACCACAAAAACAGGAAACAGCTGACCATGTCGACAATGCGCATGAAATTCCGAACTGAACTTTTAGTTCCAACAAAAATCCCAGGACTGCTAATCAGGTTACGAACCGGTAACGAACTGATTCCATTGTAACCCGCGAACACAGAACTGTTACTAAAAATTCGGGATTTTACTTACCGCGAACGCTGCTTTTTCACTGCGCATGCGAATAGTCCCAGAACCGGTTCAGAATCGAACCCGCGAACAAAGCTAATATCGTGTTTTTAAATAATTTTTTAAATTTATTGCATAAATGCAATAAAAAATACAAGAAGAATTAGTCAACAATTTGTGCTAAGTGTTTTGGTGGATGTTATCATGGATTCCGTAAAAATATCTGCGGTTCAGAATCAAACCCGCGAACAAATCTAATAGATATCGATACTCATATGTACAGTCGAGGACAAAGAAAGCCCACCCAGTTTATTTTTTTAACGGTTTTTTTTGTTTGAACTAACCAAAACAAACAAACCCCTTAAACAAATTAACTGGGTGGACGCTTTTTGCTGTCCTAGACTGTACCTTAATATAAGTTGATCCAAACCAGCTCTATTTTGGTCGCGGTCTTTCTGGTTAGATGGTTGTACCCAGTGCTGGATTTACCAGCAGGCTGAGCAGGCTGGAGCCTAGGACGGCAGATTTAGTGCATAAATTGTTTAATTCTTTATCTAGAATTGAATTTAGATTTCGAAATATTGTAGAAGTAGAAAAGTGAAAGTGAGGACCTTTTTTTTGCTCTTCAAAATTTTTCCCAATTAAAAAGTTTAAAAATTAGGGGCGGCAAAAATTAATAGCCCACGGGCGGCAAATATGTAAATTCGCCACTGGTTGTGCTAGTGGCACTGGCACAATTTTTTTTTAATAGAAAAATAGCCTTTAAATTTTAGGATGATAATATACAGGGTGTTTGTCAACTGTGGTACCAAACTGCTATGGTAGAATTCTCTAATTAAAATAAGAATAAAAGTTCATATAGATATAATGAATAAAAATTTTTAATTCTCTAGATACAGGATCTTAAAGTTACTAAAATAAAATTGGTTTTTGTAAATATTTTAAATTTCCCTAACAAAATTTTGTTGAAATTTGGCAATGATTTTATGGTATTAAGGGGCTAATTTAGCTTTAACTTAATTAAATTTAATTAGTCCAGTAGCGTTGAATTTAGTCTAATAAATTTTACTAAAATAAGTGTTTTTAAAATTTTAAGTTTAATACTTTCTATCTTGCAATCGAAAAATTTTGGATCCATGTTTATAGAAATTTTATTTCTTATATTGAATGATTAAACATAAATTCTTGTAAATTATACGTACATAAAAATGGCTTCCTTCGCGTCCCGTAAGTTTACTCATTTTATGAAAAGAAATTGCTTTATTAATTTTTATTAATTGAAACTAAAGAAAATTATTAAATCATCTTATTATCCTCGCATGAGTGGAAATGATCTTGTTTTTACTCAGGATGCTATTCATTACGAAAATGCGACATATCCGTTAATAATATGACTAACTAAACTATAAGGTGTGGAGATCAACCTGTCACACTTTGATAAAAATGTAACTTAAACACCATAATCCGCTATAAGAGGAAATTAAAACTATTATTTCTGAATATATTAATATATTGAATATTTTAGTAAAATGTATAACTGCATATACAATGCATTCCAATAAAAACGAGCCACCCCCTATAATTACGTTATTTGTACAGGTAAAAATTATTCGTGAAACACATCAATACTTATTTTTAGAGGGACATATTTTTGTGTCAAAATTTACTTTTCCGGGGTTATCCTTTTCCTACACCAACACAAACGTCAAAAGTTTAAATGAAAAAGGGGTCAAGTGGTAACTTATTTTAAAGGGTGTTAAATTCTCTCTTTAACAGGCAGTTTTTAAAATCGGTTCAGTGGTTTCCAAGCAAATGTCCATTATTTGAAGATTAGCCCTATATTGGTTAGGAGGATTCATTTATTGGATTATCTTTTCGTTGTGTTCACGCTAAAAAATCTAGTAAGAAAGGGACCGCTTCGGTCATGGTCCCGGGATATAGTAAGCTTACTCTGTTCAGCCCTATTGGCAATTCATGGCAGATATTTTTACGAAATTCATGATAACAGCCACCAAAACACTTAGCACAAATTGTTGACTAATTCTTCTTGTATTTTTTATTGCATTTATGCAGTAAATTTAATAAATAATAGTTTAAAAAAACTAAAAAACACGCTTTTATATGTAACCGTACTAAAAATTAGAAAATCATTTTTCATTACAAAGAGTTTGTCACTTCAGAGTAAAAAGCGTGGGGTGCATTTTACTATTTTTCATAACTTTTCCCTCATAGATATTTGCAAATAGAATAATTATAACATTTAATATATTAAGCACCCCACGCTTTTATTCTGAAGTGACAAACTCTTTGTAATGAAAAATTATTTTCTAATTTTTAGTTCGGTTGCATATAAAAGCGTGTTTTTAGTTTTTTATACTATTATTTATTTTTTCATTTTTTAGTTCGATATGCATGAATGTATGTATGTATGTAAAAATGCTCCAGTTTATTCACTAAAAATCCTTCGCCATTTTGTCAAGAGTAGTATTAGGATCTGTAAAGGAATTTATTTATCCTGGCGGTCCTAATCAGGATAACGGGATACTGTTTTTAAATTATTGCATTGTCATCGGTCCTTGATACGTGTGCAAAGTTTCAAAGAAATTGAATCGCTGGGAGTTGGTAAAAATTAGGCTCAAAGATTCCGTTACATAGATAGATAGATAGATAGATAGATAGATAGATAGATAGATAGAATAGATAGATAGATACAACCTAAGCTAATAAAAGCGTGTTAAAAAATTATTTGAAAAACACGATATTAGCTTTGTTCGCGGGTTCGATTCTGAACCGGTTCTGGGACTATTCGCATGCGCAGTGAAAAAAGCAGCGTTCGCGGTTAGTAAAATCCTGAATTTTTAGTAACAGTTCTGTGTTCGCGGGTTACAATGGAATCAGTTCGTTACCGGTTCGTAACCTGATTAGCAGTCCTGGGATTTTGTTGGAACTAAAAGTTCAGTTCGGAATTTCATGCGCATTGTCGACTTGGTCAGCTGTTTTCTGTTTTTGTGGTACAGAAATAAACCGTTGTATTACAGTTTATTTGTTTCTGCCACTTTTTATGCGGGTTATTATATCTAGTTGAATATTTTTTTTTTATATTTTTGTGATTCTGAGCGTATATAAACAAAGGATTTTTAATTTTATTCCGTATGAATGTATGTATGCAATAAAATAAATAAAGATTTAATTAAAAAATATAGACAATATTACAAGATTTTACCATTTCTTGTTGTTTGAATTTTATCTTTAGTTAAATACACATACTTATGTTAAAAACGAGAGGAGGCAGGGAATCCCTCGTCTTCCGCCGAGAGACCTCGAGTGGCTTTCGACAGTATAACAATTTACCTTTTTGTTTGAATTTATTTTTTTTTGTGTAGTATCCAATTTAACCATGAAAATTCTAACCAAAAGGCTAGGTTAGAATACATCCTCAGCTGTATAGAAAACCGTTCGCGGTAAATAAAAATTCCGAACTAATAAATAACTAGACATGCGCTTTAAAATAATTCTAAACCAGTTCGGTTCTGGTTCAGAATCAATTCATTACTAGACCCGCGAACAAAGCTATTAACTGCCACAACAGCAAGAAAAACTTGACAATGAATTGTCATGGACTCTTTAAATTATGCCGATGAGGGCTTTTTAATAACGTTGCAAGCTTAATTTTAAAAGCAATAGCTCGCCATGATCCTGACGAATCGAAATTGAAGCTTATAACGCAATTAAGGCCAACATTTAAAAGGCATAATCTTTAAAAAATAAATGTAAGATATAGTTCTTCCGTATGATAATAAATATTACTTAATAAAGTTAATATTAAAACTAGTTAACTATAAAAACAATATACTTTATATCTTATACATATTTCAAAACATTATTTCGTTTTAATTAAGTCCCCTAAATGTATTTTCAATTATCATCAAATCGCTTTTTTATTAAGTTTATTTATATCAACAGAAATCAGGACTATTAGAATTATATAAATGGAATTTAAATTTCTACAACGTCTAATGTCCTACATGTAATAGGTTATTTCTATTTGTTAATTAGTATTATTGTCGGTATCGCTATTACATTATTTTGTAATTATTAGTACTAATTGGTGGTGCTTGTACTTGTATGTTTGAAGACTAGATTTAATTAATATCACTTGGTTAAAGTATGGTTTATTAAATATGAACATTGAATTATATAAATAAGAGTGGTAATGAACAAAATGGCTTGTCAATATTTTGTAGAAAATCGTTTTAAGTCAATTCAAAAATTTATTGTTATGATTTCTATTGATTTACATCTTTAAATCGTTTTTAAATGATACATTTTTGAATTTTTACTAATATGAAGGTATGAGAATTCAAGCAAAATTGGGTCAATGTTTACTACAGAGAGGGGCAACAGATTTAAAGAAAAATAGCATCAACACAAAAAATAGTGAAGAAGAGCAAAAAAAAAAGGGTAGGGAGGAGTAACCGACCTCTTATGGCGGACTAGTTAAAAAGTGTCAGCAGGATCCTTTTTATTTCGAAACTATATGTCCTTTTTCATTTTTGTAGAGTGAGGACTCTAGTACATCCATGCACCATTTCGCTGTTAAACTCTTTCCTACTTGTATACTGTATGCCACCTTTGTTGTTCTATCAAAATCGACACACTTATGAATCAACGTAGGACACTTTCTAAACATTTAGATGTTCCTTTTCCCCTCCACTCTTCTAAAGCATACAAGAATACTACTGTTCCCTATCGCAAGACCAAATAAAAAAAAGTCCTCCCACCTATGACAAATAAGGATGTCAAATTAAAAAAATCGATATATCGATATTTATATAAATATCGTTTTAGCTATATTTGAGAAAGAAAATAATATCGATAAATTATCTATATTACATTTTTTTTTTTCTTAAATGATAGTAAAAATTACCTTGATACTTTATTTTTTTTTATTTACTGTACAACATTTTGACATTTTTAAAAATTTAAGTAAAAAATCGTTTTTTAATTTTGTCTCATTTACCACAAATATCAAAAATATTCAATATTGATATCAAAAAGTTAAATATAGATGAAAGTTATAAAAGAATTTACAACTTAATAATTAAAAACTGTTGTGTAAACGGTTGTTCTACTAATACAATAAACTGTATCATATTTTTTTATCCTTTTACGAACCTTGTATAAAAAAATCAACATTTTCTCTTCGAGAATCCAATTTTTTGAAGCAAAATTTTGATTTGAATTTGAATTCTTGAAGAAAATTATGTTTTTTATATTTTTGCGAACCCTGTATAAAAATCAACATTCGAGAATCCAATTTTTTCAAGAAAATTTTTTATGAAAAATGACTTTTTTCAAAAAATGAAGCTTTAGTCCATTTGTCCCTTGTTAACTCCATATGTAGGCAGTCTGTATTATACGGATTCCAAGTTCTAAATACATTGACATTCACACAAATAGCTGATTTAATAGAGCAGTAATTAATACTTACGACACTGTCTAACTATTACATTAAAAACAATAAAAAGTTTCTTTGTTAATTTATTTTTAAAATAATTCAAGCGAATCGCAATCAAGAACATTGCACTTTTATGAAGTTTTCTACAACAGCAATTATCGGTCTATGACTTTTGTTGTTTACTATTTAATAATAATTTATTTATTTGAAATAATTCACACTTCTTACAAAGGAATAAACAAAGGTGGTTAAAGTACAGAATAAAATGTAGCAATAAGGCACTCCGCATATGGGTGGGTAAAGCAGCAACTAGACAGAGATTCGACGAGCTTTCGACAGTATGTACGCATATATACGTGTTTTAAGTGGCGACAACCGTAGGGAGACAAGCATACGTTTAATGGTCAATTTTTACTATCCAGTCATCCAAATTAAGTGTCTGTCATTTGTAACTTCGTTATTACTCAAAATATGAAACAGTTTAAATTAGCAAACTAGTAGCTTTTTTCACGCTCTTTAACACTAAAAGATTAGAAAAAAACAATTGACAATCGGGTTGCTGAGTTATACAGCGAAATACCCTTTTTTAAATGGAACCCCCTGTATATTTTATTACCATTAGAAAGTTCTTTCATCATAAATCCTTTAAAAAAGTCCGTATGTAATATATCCAATTTAATAGTAAACTGGGTTTTTATATAAAACACCCTATATATGGTATCATCATTTAAAATATATTTTAAAGAGCTTTAACACATTTGATGTTGCCTATCTTTTTAGTTTTGGAAATATAGCCATTTAAATCTGAAAGATGGTAGATATTTTCCCCCGTTTTACTTTCTGACACTAAAACTTATTGCTTATAGCTTTAAGCTGTGATATAATGGAAATTTAACCTAATTTTTAGATTTGAATGCCCATATTTCCATAACTATAAGAGATAGACATATCAAATGGGACATTTTCTTAAAGCTCTTTTAAATATCTTATTAGTGGTAATGTAATATACAGGATGTTTTTATTTAAAAATGTCAGTGTACTATAAAATTTCTGAGGATGGCTATATTTTCCGAAACCATGAAAAATTGGTTATATATCACATGTGGACTTTTTTCAAGGATTTTAAAGATCTTTCTAACGGTGATAAAATATACAGGTCGTTCACATTAAAATTAAGGGTCATTTTGTTTTTTCTAATCTTCAGTCTTAAAGAGCGTGAAAAATGCGACTAGTTTGCTTATTTAAACTATTTTGTATTTCAAATAATAACGAAGTTACCAATGACTGACCCTTAATTTGGATGATCCTGTATATTCACTATCTAAATCATATGTCAATCGGAAGAGCCGATGTTACGGAAAACCGACCGCGATGGTTGCAAAAACTACCCCTTTGAAATATCCCACCGGGTCAAGAGTGCTATAATAGAGCCCTCTAAGACAAGTACGCAAAGGCCTAAATCCACCGAACATTATTTTACAGAAAAAATAAAATATTTTTACCTGATAGGTTGACTCTTTTTGCTATTTCATTACAAGCTTTGCTTTTTGTGTATAATTTTTGCAAATATTCTTTCAAAGTATAATTATAAAGCACAGGACGTTTTTCAGTCTCCCTCACAAAATCTAATGATTAAACAAAGTCTATGTCTGAGTCTAAAAATTCCTTAGAGGTAACCTATAATTTTCCTGTGTAAAGGCCAGACACAAACATATGAATCACTGTAAACAAAATACAAAACGGTTCTGCATATTGCATTTGTTTTTTAAGGACGGAGCACACTCTATCGAAGCAAAAACAAATAGTACAAGAATGTTGTTAAAAAAATTAAAGAGTAGATTCTGCATCAAAAAATATACAAAAAAGATTACTTTCTCAAACATGGGTCCCGCAAAATGTTTTGTTCTCAAGTAACAGGGGTGTTAAACCATTACATTAAAAACACTAAAAACTAACTTATTCCGAATCGCAGTTAAGCACTTGTGCACTTCTTATGCAGTTTTCTACAATAGCAATTATCGGTCTATGACTTTTGTTGTTTACTACTTATTTATTAATAATTTATTTATTTAAAATAATTCACACTTCTTACAAGAAATAGACAAAGGTGGTTAAAGTACAGAATAACATGTAGCACTAACGGTCACGTAGTATAAGTGTGTAGCAATTTGTTTTTTGTTTTCCAAAAAAAAGTCAGATGAAGCAAAATCAGGATTATAGACAGGATGACCCAGAGGTTGGATTGCCATATTTTCTTTACTGGGTTTTAATTTGTTTTAGAAATAAGCTTATCTTAATGAAAATTATGTATAAATATAGGTATTACAATATGATGTTTTCATTTTCCAATATAAAGAAATAATAATAATAATAATAAATATTGGTTTTACTCTGACTCCATCTCTACGAAAAAACTCTGTTAGAACAAATCTTAGGTTTAGTTTTTTAGGTAGGCGTTACCATTTTTTTTTATTTATTATTCAGAGTTTTTCACTCCATCTCTACGAAAAACTCTGTTAGAACAAATCTTAGGTTTAGTTTTTAGGTAGGCGTTATCATTTTTTTTAAATTATTATTCATGACTTTTTCATTATCCCTTACACTTTGTATAATACCGTTAATTTACCTATGTTTTAAGTGATTTTGGGTTAACGATTTTTTGACAGTAAGGCATTAGCGTAGCGAGTGGGGAGCCCCTTTTTGTATTCGGGGGGCCCCCAAAAGGGGGACTAATATGGAAAAAAGTATACTCTTTGTTATTTGTGGTGATTATTGATTGAAAGAAAAGTGAAGAAAAAAATGGGGATAAGATCAGAAAAAGGATAGAATATAGTGAAAAAGGGCCCCCTTTAGAGGTAAGGACCTTTTTTTGGTTGTTCAGACAGAGCCGCACCGAGTCCCAAGACCTCTAGCTACGCCACTTCAAGGAGGACGCATGATTAGAAATAAATTCATTTAACATTCAGTGGTTTGTTTTATAAAAAAATAGTTGAATACTTAGACCCTTATTTTTGGATGCGAATTTCTTCATAGTGTAAGTATAAAGGGTGGCTCAAAACTGAATTATGACCATCAACTTGAATAAACTTCTTACTATGTTTTATGTACCATGTCCTATACATAAAGTCAACAGTTATCAAGACATTTAGCATCTTTTAAAATTTGTGACACGTAAGTTAGGCAAAATATTAATGTCACTAAAATTAAAAACCAAATTATAACATATTTTTATGAACAAATATAAATATTTTACATAAATATATTTAATAGAAAATGTCTACCTGTTTCCGTTCAAAAAATACAGTCCTGTGACATACACACAGCCTTGGGCATATTTTTAGGCAATCTCGTAGCAAAACGTCAGAAAAAATGTGTTTAAATTTAAAGAAAACCTTCCCCCTCCCCGTGGCGCAGTGGACAGAGCTTTGATCTTTGAAGCCAGAGGTCGCCGGTTCGATTCCCAGAGGGGAGACATATTTAGGTAGGGGTGTGGGTAGTAGTTATTTAAAAATAACGACCGTGGTGGCACTACCGCGTTGTCTAAAAGGTGCTGTGAAATGCATGACTGCATGTTGCAGTGCTTGGACAACGTTGACGGAACAGGGGAAACGATGGGTTAAACATCTAATAACCCTTCGTGGGATGTTAAAAAGATTAAAAAAAAACCTTATACCTAAAAATAATTAAACTTGACTGAACAACACGAAATTCTATTATAGAACCGTGAACCGTGGAACACGTTCAGCTGAGGGTTAAAAATAATTTAAAATTTATTTTATTATGATTGTTTATGTCTCAATAAATCAATAACACTTTAAAAAGGACAATTAAACAAACAATAAAAATCAACGGTTTGTATCAGCCAGTTTCCTTGCGAATGAATTATTTTATGATTTCTAAGAAGTTTTTATTAAAGACAATGGTGCACAATGCTTTATAAATACGTGGCCTTAGAAAAAGTGTGACGATTTGCAAGTTTTCTTCATTTTACCATAAAAGGAAATATTTAATGGTCAAATACAAGAAGAGATGTTTTGTCAAGTAACATCTGTTTTTGTCGTAAATATACTGTCTGTCCGAAGCCTAGCTGTAAGCTAAACATGAAATATGTTTATCCAGAGGCGGCAGACGGCGTGGGCGATGTAGGCCATCGCCCACGGCCTCGCGCCAGGTTTTGCATTAATAAAAGTAAAATAATAAAGAGCCTCGCAGGAGAGTCTTTGCTCCCCAACTTTTTTCCCCACGATACCATTTGTCGAAAAGGGGCCTCGCGAATATTGGGCCTCGCAAAATGTATCTTGCCCACATGAAATTTTGATCTTGCGTCGCCACTTTATCCCTTGTTTTTCGCCCTTTCGGGGTCATTCCACCCAGGTCCGACGACCACCCTCCTAGGTGGTGCACTGCAGCCTGAAGGCTTATTGTATCTTGACACCTTCTCCTTTTTATTTACACATCATCATTCATTCCATAACTTGGATGGTTGCTGCTCGGTCCGTTCGTTCACCCCCGAGCAGAACACTGAGTCAAACATTCTTACAGAAAAGGATTTTCATCGGTTCCTATCTACTGCTCCAGACGAAAAATATTTGCTTGTTAAGGTATTTTACATTAGATAATAATAATTTAATAAATTAGGAGCTAATAGCATATTTTAACTTTTTAGGCCGTTGTTGCAATTGGATTAACAGGAGCTTGAAGGCGGGATGAGCTCTGTAGATTAACGATTGAGGATATTAGAGACTTCGATTGAGCAGTACTAATGAAGATAAAACACACAAAGAATAAATTACCTAGATCGTTTACCATTACAGGTACTTTTGAAATCTGCAAAAAATATCTTAGCCTTCGTCCCCAAAATATAACAGAAAAAAGGGTTTTTCTTAATTATTGCAACGGCAAATGCACGAAACAGGTTGTTGGTATTAACAAAGACAATTGTAGTTTTACTAGAGACACCCAGAGCAATGCTAAATTTTTGGTTATCAGCTTGAACGCTCGCTTCGTGGAATTTATGAAGCGGGTATGCAGCGAGTACACACGTAAACAGTAAGTATAATTTGCCGCTTCATAAATTCAGCAAAGCCAGCGTTCAAACCGATAACCAAAAATTTAGCATTATTCTGGGAGTCTATAATAAAAGTACAATTGTCTTTAGTATAAACAAAAAAGGAAGTATGGCGAGAAAAATAGCTGAATTCCTGAATCTGCCGAATCCAGAAAACTAAACCGGTCTCTGCTTTCGGCGATTATCGGCCACAATATTAGTTAATGCAGGAGGTAATTTTAAAGAGCCATGGGGGCTGGAATTTCAGTGCCGTTGCAGAAGGATATATTGGCGAGTCGATTGAAAACAAACTACAAATATCTAATAAAATAATGGAGTCAGTAAAGCCATCATCGAGCAACATTTTCTCGAAATCCATGTTCCAGCCTTTGCAAAGAAGTTACATAGTTCAGAGTTCACATTTAATAGAATATTCTTTAAACATTATTGAAAATTATCATGAGAAAAAAAACCTTCCAAAATTGAATTTGTAAAACTGTTCGAATATTACAATTAATTATTACTTTAATTAATATTTTATTGTTATTTCACTAATTTATGTAAACTTGTTTAATTATTATTGTAATTAAATAATATTGTTTAAAAATTAAATAAATTAACAACAAATTTTTATTTTTTGTGGTTGTAGTTGTTATGTGCAGCCAAATAAAAAGTATAGTGTGCAACCCGATTAAAATCGCCTTATTGCACACTTGTGTGACTTACGGCACTCGCCTACGGCTCGTTCCGATAACCTATCACACACACCCGTGTGCAAAAGCCTTTTTCAAAACTTGTTACACAATATACTATTGTAACTTTGTTTCCACGTTTAGCCACGTTAAAATGTTCACAGGCAACTAAAGCACCAATAAGGCGGACTAATGTGCAGTCAATACATTTTTACATGCCGGCATTCTTTGCCTAATGTCGACCTGTTAGAGTTCTACATGCGTTAGATCGTCTCGTTTACACGCATTGCCTGAGAGTTTTTAAAGTGGCTGCAGGTGTATGTGTTAAAATTTTTATTAATTAACAAAGTCATTTGTTAATTACTTATTAATCTACTCAGATACTAATAAAACACTGCATTAAATAAAGCTATTAATATGATAAAGCCATTATACTTTCTCCTCCAAATGCATGTAATAATAATGCGTTTTGATTACTCTGTGGGAGTTTAAATTAATGATTATGAATGAAATGCCATTTTCATTTAATGGTTAGGTACTTGTGGAACAATGTTGAGAGACAGTTGCATGATTTAGGTAATTTTATTTGCTGTAATTGGTAGGTACTAAATAACTTATTTCTTTTTAAATGGACATTACTTATAGTTTTTTAATAATAGAATATTTTACTGGATACAATAGATAGAAACTACACTCGTTCCTCTAAATTACAAGGTTCATAAGCAATTCGTGAAAAGGAAGTTTAATGTGTGTAGAATATTAACAGGTAGCGATGAGACAAAGAATGCTGGCATGTAAACTTAGTAACGCATCGGTTCCGTTTTGTTGTTACTTTACTTGCTTATAAACAGTTTGAAATAGCTGAACGTGTATATGCTTTGGAGATAGGATATATTTTTTTAACACTCCTTATTTACATTTTGTAGTAAAATAGTTATTTCTAGTTACACAGGGTGTTCATTTAAAAAGTCACCACTCAGTTATCTGCAAAAAAAAACATTTGAGAAAATCGCCAAAACACGTCAAAATATTTATTGAGGGGCAATGTTTTTTTTTTCAAAGAATTCTTAAACGGAAAGGAGGTTCGAGTGATACATAATTTTAAAGCTCGTGGGGAGTACTTTATAATCCTAGAAAATAAAGGCAAAATCATAACCTACTACAAAATGGCGGTACTTTAAATATTACCCAAATACCTGATTGGAATGGCCGTATTTTCAAAACAAATGTACAAATGTGGTTATTTTCTTAAAACTATTTTAAAGATCTTTTTATTGGATATACTAGAGATTATATACAGGGTAGAATAAAAAGTGTATATTTTTTTATAGAAGCACCCTGTATCTTTAAAAAAGCTTTAAGTAATTACCCCATTAGGTACATCTTACCTAATTAGTTTTGAAAATATGGCCATTCCATTTAATTTTTAAAGTACCGCCATTTTGTAGTAGGTAAAGATACTGACCTTATTTTCTAGGGTTTTGAAGTACTCGTCAGGCTTTAAATTGATGTATCACTCGACCCCGCTTTCCATTTAAGAAATTTGGGGTGGGGGCCCTGGTGGCTTGGTTGTAAAAAAATGTTTTTCCTCAATAAATATCTTGACGTGTTTCGGCGATTTTCTTAACTCTGTCTCTTTTTGCAAATAACTGAGTGGTAACTTTATAAATAAACACCCTGTATGCACAAAACTTAACGACTGGAGATGCGGAAGACGAAAATTTTTATCAATTTTAGGCGTTCAACCAATTTTAACCGCGGTAATAATTGGTGACAACTTTGACGTATAATACATTGTTTAAACGTCAACGAAACCGATTGGTAAATACCGTTTTAGACTTGGTTCTTCGCCTAAAATTGATGTTTATTTCAACTATAAGACAATACAATATTTTAACGTTTAAATTTAAATGAGTAAAAGCTTATTCATCACTATTTCAAATACATTAGGTATACATTTCTTGTGTGTAAATTTTAAACTGCTTAGGTTCTTTAAAATACCGGTTTTATGCTAATTGAGATTTGTTTATTCTAAATTTTAAATTTAACATGTTTCTTTAAACAATGCATGTATATGCAAATGCAAAATAAAATAATTTTAAGCTTTAGTAATAATAGTAAAGTTCTTTTTTGTAAAATAAATCGTAGTTTGTATTTAGTATCACCTTTAAATTAAAACAAGTTATCACTGAAAAAAACATTTTTTAGGAGACAAAAAATGACAGATAATCCATATATCTATGTTTCGGTACCCGCCAGAGTTATGCAGAATACTGAAAATCGGTATTCGAATACAAATACGAATACCGGAAAAACAAAGTATTCAAATACCGAATATTTGATTAATACTTGGAAGAAAAAAGGATTCGAATACATGAATACCCGGAATCGGTATTCGAATACTGGAAACAAATAGATTCGAATACTACAACAAAACCTAAGACAAAATTGACAAGGTCCTTACCTCTTTTTTCCTATTTTGCTTCCCTTTTCTTATTCAAATCATGACAATTTTAGTATTCGGATACTGCTTGCACTTTTCGGTATTCGAATACTCGGAACGTCGGTATTCGAGTACTCAAAAAATATTCGTCGAATACTTCTAAAGTATTCGAATACAGAATCCCGAATACTGAGCAAAATAGTATTCTGCCGAATACAGAATACCAAACACACATATGTATTCGAATACTATTCGAGTACCGGCAAAATGTATTCTGAATACTGAGTATTCGAATACGACCCAACTCTGATACCCGCCAATAAAAAAGGATGGTGTTTTCTCTATTTTTAAAATATTGTGTTGCAATTATTTGCTTAAAATTAAAAAAAAGTTAGTACCTTTCACACACAAATATTTTCTTTTCTTCTCTCCAACAATATGTTCTATATGGCAGCCTCAATATTCCACCCTAAAATAACCTAGCGATTGCAAAAGAAGTCCAAAATTGACGCCACGCCCAGCATTACATTTTTTACTTATTTCTTTGATTTCTGAGGATTTCTAATTTTGGCACTTAGATCATTTAGCATTTCCACTCTACATACAGACAGGTCCACTGTAATAGAAACATAGGAAAGACTTAGGCGAATTGACTTACATTCGCCTGACTTGAGGGAGTGTAAACCAAACTCGCTAAAATGATGCGTTAAAATTGTGGAATGTTTTATATTACAAACTGTGATCTGGTTTGGTTAATCATGAGGATACGTTTATCAATCGAAGCAGACAGTAGTAAATTCATCAGTTTTCAGCCTATGTTTCTAGTAGTGTGGACCTGTCTGTATACCTTCTTCTCTTCCACGGCAATCTGATCTATAACAGTTGCTGTTCTTTAGTCTAATATTCAGTTCCTCAAGCCCAATTAGAAGAACAATCTAAGGATAATGCAGCTATCCATCATATCCATCTAACAATTAGACCTTGCTCTCATATCTGAGAAATAACATGACTTAAACTGCGTACAGACGGGTGCAATGCAACCTGCAATGCAACATGCAACGCAACAAGATTCAAACGTTTGGAAAACGAAGTTAAAATGTGGAGACGAAAGAAAAATAATGAATGTTTAGTAGAAGTTAATCAGGTAAAAACGGTTTTTTTAGTAAGTAGGTGAGTTTTCTATCAGCGACGACATTAATATGTTAAAATAAAAAAGATCTTGCATTAAAACCTCGTTGTTTTACAAGTTTGTTTTAAATGCGGATAAGCCTATTTGCAAAGGAGGTTGCAGCAACGACAATAAGACCTTTTGTTGCATTGAATGTTACGTTGCATGTTGCGTTGCACGTTGCATTAGACACGTCTGTACGCGGCTTTAGCATTCTTTATCCTAAAAGGCTGTCACCTTATCAAGGATTTTGTCCTTTCAAGAAAGCTTTGTTCTATTGTCCACCAACAGGCTGTAATGACTTCTTTGTTTTATGTATTTTCGACGACTGAATGCTTCGAGTGATTACCCAATAGAGCTACACAAAATGCCAATCTTAGGCTTCTAGAATGCCATTCTCAGACGCTTCTCTAGACTGTAGAATTTCGCTTCCTACAAAGGTATTTCCTTTTATTCTAAACTACTATATTTAGAAGAATAATTATTCTAGAACTATGTATGCATCATATTTGTCATCGTCCGATGTTTCTTTGTTTTAAGACAGCTTTGCTGAATATCAAGTAGTACAATAATTGAGGAAATATTTAGGGTGCGTAGGTCACTAAAAATGTCTTGTCGTACTGACGCCAATGATTTATTTTATTTAAAAATCTATATTCGCTTCTCCCACCGATGAATAGATATACATTATATAACATTTTTCCTTCTTATCAAGCTTTACAACCCAATAGGTCTCTATGACTCTCGAATAAATCCTCATTTAGCATCGTGGCCTCCCAAAACTCACGTCTTAACATCGGTGGTTTTATGAATCATTCCAAATATTCCACTGACTGACTGATTTATTTCTCTACGATTAAAAAATATTTAAGGTATAAATAATTCCAAAAACACAAATTTATAATTATGAACAAGACTTTGTTTAACAACCTAGATTCGACTTTCTTACACTTAATTTCAAATTATTATAAGTGATTTTAAACCACTTACACTTGTTTTTTCAGAGGTTTATAAATTACTTAAAATAAATACATAATAATGACCGACAATTTACTTAAAAATAAAATAAAATTTGTGAAAAACGGATGCAACAGAAGTATTTAAACTAGATATATAGATAAGTACGAAGTGGTTATGGGCCATTTACTTTCCTTGCAAATGCATTAAATGGGTGAAAACATATTTAATTAGAAAATTAAGTAACTATCAATCTATCAATCTGGCTGGCTATGTAACGGAATCTTTGAGCCTAATTTTAACCAACTTCCAGCTATTCGATTTCTTTGAAACTTTGCACACGTATTAAGGAAACATGACAATGCAATAATCTGCAAACAGTATCCCGTTATCTTGTTTTTGGTCGCCAGGAAAAAAATTCCATTATATTATAAAAACAACACCTAGGTTGCCATCTGTTAGCAAAATTTCAAACTTTGCTACTTAATGAAGAAGAAATTTTTTAGTGAGTTGTTTAAAACAGGCGGTCATAAAACAGAAATATGTATTACCAACTGACATCTGACAAAATTCACAGTCATTCAGTCATAACATAACCTAAAATTCCTTTAATGTGAAATTAAACTTGAAAAATCAGTTAACTAAGCTATTAAAAACAAAGTATACACTTTAATTGAAATACAAGAAGCAAATAAATAATTAACATGGTCCTCCGCAGCCAGAATAATCATTCGTAAGCAAAATAGTTCCTAAATCACATAACCTATAACCAAAAAGGTTCGTAATTGCATATAACTTTTATACCATCTTCCATTTATACTTTCTAAAAGAAGGCCTTTATTGAGTGTTATGTACCTACTTGTACCGAATGTTAGATTAGGACAAAGACTGGAAATGGAGATTAGCAAACTACATTAAAATATCACTTAAGGTAAGTAAACTAAAGTAAACTCATATTTAGAAAAAAACATTTATGGTTAATTTCTTTTTAGTTTAAAAAGGTAATATTTTAAAAAATATTTGTCTTATTTATGCAAATTGGGTAATTGTTTCGAAAGTTGGAGCAACCCCATTTTGACCAAATTTGATATACAGGGGCACAGAACTAATAAAAAAGGGGCTGGTTATTTTCTACTTGTGCTGCTGTAATTAAATAGTATGTTCTAATTTCACTAGTTATATTAATAATTTTGTGCAAATAGACAGGGGAATATAGTGAGACATTCCTATTCTAGCCCATTCTTGACAAAATGGCGAAAAAATTTTTAGTGAATAAACTGGAGCATTTATTTTTAAAAAATTAATTGGTATAACGAACTAAAAAATGAAAAATAATTAATAGTTTAAAAAAACTAAAAAACACGCTTTTATATGCAACCGAACTAAAAATTAAAAAATAATTTTTCATTAAAAAAATATTTTCACTTCATAGTAAAAAGCGTGGGGTGCATTTTACTATTTTTCATAACTTTTCCATCATAGATATTGGCAAATATAATAATTATAACATTTAATATATTAAGCACCCCACGCTTTTTAATCTATCTATCTATCTATCTATCTATCTATCTATCTATCTATCTATGTAACGGAATCTTTGAGCCTAATTTTTACCAACTTCCAGCTATTCGATTTCTTTGAAACTTTGCACACGTATTAAGGACCCATGACAATGCAATAATCTGCAAACAGTATCCCGTTATCCTGGTTAGGATCGCCAGGATAAAAAATTCCTTTATTTATAAAAATCAACACCTGTGTTGCCATCTTTTGGCAACATCCCAAACTTTCTCAGGAACTTTAGCTACTCTTGACAAAATGGCGAAGGAATTTTTAGTGAATAAACTGGAGACATTTTACATACATATAATACAGACGCGAAAAGCGAATTGCGAAACGCAAATTTCATTCTCATTAGTCAATTTCACATAAAATTAAAGGCGGGTAATTCAAAATAAAGGAAGTTTGAAGAGGTTGCAAATTCGCAAAATTTAAAATCTAGTGTGCGGGAAACTTGAGATCATTTTAATTTCTGGCGAATATTCGCGTGCGCACATCCGTAGAGACAACAGGTTATTTGTCATATGTCATTTAAAAAACAATTTTGTTATTGTTATTTTTATTTCATTCTATTAGCTGTTTGGAACGTTATTTTTGTGTTTTTATTTGAATTTATATTAACATTTTTAGCCCTTTCCATTTATAACAAATTTTCAGCGTTTCTACGTCTTAGTTGCCAAAAAAATGTGCTATATTCTTTATTTATCACATCAGATAAATGTTATATTATTAAAAGGAAAAACAAAGAAAATCTCAAAAGAACCCAAGCGTAGCGTCACCACCGAAATAAAAACAATATAGAAATTTGTAGGTTATGTTGTTGTCTAGAATTTCGGCAAATTTCGTCAGCTGTATGAACATGACAAAAAACGCCAATTTTTTGGCCAAATATTCGCTTTCGCAATTCGCTTTTCGCGTCTGTATGAACTAGCTTTTACACACTAACATATTCGCCCAACAGCTTCTGTCCGTATTTTTATCAAGCCGCGTATACACTTGAACACGAATCCGAATGAGCATAGCTCAAACCAGCTGATCTTCCGTTCGGGATTAAAATTGAAATCGGTACGAGCACCAATGAGCATCCTGAGTGGCTTTCCAGTGACGCAGACAGAGCGCTCCCGAGTAGCTCAGGAGCATTTCGTTCTACTTTATGGCGTTCCAGTGACGGAAAGTGTTATGCACCTGAGCTACTCCGTTTTTCTTCCCCTTGCCCCTCATGCACCAACCCCTCTTTTGGTTTTTGTGCTTCAAACGTGTTTTTTATGGTTAAGGATGGATTTTTAAAATTATTTATTTAAAATCGAATTAGATATGAAAAATAGATTATTATTATAAAGCCAAGAAAGGTTAAAAACAACGAAATTTTAAAATTTCTTAAAAGTATCTATCTTTCCTTGTCTAAGGATGCGT
Source organism: Listronotus bonariensis (assembly GCA_014170235.1). Lineage (NCBI taxonomy): Eukaryota > Metazoa > Arthropoda > Insecta > Coleoptera > Curculionidae > Listronotus > Listronotus bonariensis. Next base: position 60,946 of record JACEGR010005557.1, read on the forward strand.
TCCAGTGACTAACTTTTAAAGCAGTTCAAGAGCTTCAAGCCCTGGAGCGTGAAGCACAAACATTTTCGTCACTGGAAAACCACCCTGATCGCGACCGCTCCAGTTATTCGGATCTAACCGTTTCAAAATGGCAGATAATGCAAACTTTCCAGTGCGAGTTTCATAGTTTAATACGCGTTATTAAAGGAATGCAAGAAGAAAAAAGGCGCAATTGGACCAGACGTCAAATTTCTTTTTTAATTTTATCTATTTTTCATGACAATATTTCCCCTTTCTGGTAATACCCGATAATTGCTAAACACTATTTATGTATCAATTCCGTTTTTAATAGTCTTATTTTCAAGCAAAAATGTTTCCACTATACTTTGTATTTTGCACAGGGCAAAGTATCTTCGTATATAAAGCCACCCTTTAAACAACGTATTTTTTGTTTTGTATGTTGAAATCCTCCTACTTGACACAACACGAGACACCACTGATATTTATTATTATTCTTTCGAGACATGATCAGTAAACTAACTGCCAAAAGTGAAACTGATACCATTCTCTTAAAACTTATGTGGCTAACTTGACTAACTTCACTTTAAATGTCTATTAATATTTCAAATGGCATCTGTCACGTGATCAAATGATCATGATAACTAGCAAGTGATAGAACTGATAGAAGTGAAGCTGATCATGTACCAACCACTTATAGTGGTATTCTTTAGAAAAATTATTTCACTTCTATCATTATGTTAGAGGAAAGTACACTTATTATTTGTCAATATTGAAAATTTGTGGAAAAAATGTTTAGGATTAGGATTTTCTGCAATAACGAGCATTGAGCTTCTTTTACAAAAGTATTTTATTTCAAAATAAGTATCCAGTAATGTGGAAACTTAAATTTTCATTTGTTAATTAAAACCCTACAATCTTATCTGCTTCCTTATACCTAAAAAACAAGTATGTAGATATCAGATAAAATGGACCAAGCACAGTGGCCTATGGAAACTGAAATCTACTACGCTTTTCTTAGTATAAGTAGGTAATATTAACTTATAGACTATAATACCTTTCAACTAAAAAGGATCAACATAAATCTAAAATTTATTTGGTTGTTAAGTTTAAGCATGCTATTTTCTGTATTTCTAAATTATACACTTCTTTACATTTGGTACCATTTTTATGCTAAATAAGTAATCTGCAATAAAAGTTTAGTTTTCAGAAATAATTTTATTTATGACAAATGGCATTTAAAATATTAATAAACATTCAGAATGAGCTAGCCACATAAGATTCAAAAGAATGTTATCATTTTTACTTCTATCAGTTTGTTCACTGATTATGTCTTGAAAAAAATACCGTAAGCCTAGTCCATAAGCTTGCGAAATGCGATTTGCGAATTGCGAGTTGCGAATCCTGTTCTGATTGGTCAATTTGTAACGACCTTTAAATGTTTCGTTACAAATTGACCAATCAGAACACGATTCGCATTCGCAAGCTTATGAACTAGGCTTTACATATTATGTTAACGACTTTCCGCAAAATTTTATTCCGTATTATTTTATACTGTTCGTCACTACAATTACAAATAAACGTGTGTATACATTCCATCACTGAAAATCTGATTTATCCTAAGGATATGTCTGTCCTTGGATACGTTGCAAGTATAGAATAATATACAAATTACGTGTAAATAAATGGTGTTCCTGCGATGTACGTTGTGGGGTACAAAAAGGAAAGGAATGCACGACATTTACATTTTATTTTGCTTAAAGTAGCAAATTGCTTGACCTTTGGGTTGCTGGTTAAACTTGTTCCATTTATTTAAGTTAACGTTTAGAATGTTTATATTGCAGTTTTTTACCCGAAAATGTTATTTTTAATGATTATTTTTAGGTGTTTATGATACTTGTAAGAAATATCAAAAATGTATGTACATAAAAAATTTAACAGCCGTGAAAATTCAATCGCACACGATAAATGTTAATGGTAGAGAAGGCCAAGAGGGGATTTCGAGATTTACTACAGCACGGCAGATTAATATACCGAAGGATACCTTGTACCCGGTTAAGTACCTCCACCAAATATGAGCCCCGTATACAGAGCCGATCGTAAAAAACAAAAATATATACATCAGAAATTTTCGAGCGCGCCAGATTAGGATAGGGTAAGTTAATTCCTTTCGGAACGAAAACAAAAGGTAATTATAGATTATGAAAATAAAAGGTTTTTTCGAAAAAAGGCCTTATTTCATTGGGCATTCCACAGGGTAGCGTAATGGGTCCGATACTTTTTGTTTTCTACATCAATGATATAGCAGAGGAAGTAGTACAAGCAGGACAACAACTTGTTAATTATGCGGATGATACCAACATCTTAATAAAAGAAAAATCATTCAATGATCTTCTAGAATCATCAGACGCTTGTCTGGAAAGAGCGCAGAGTTGGTTTTCTAAGAATGGCCTCATATTGAATAATCAGAAAACAAATTACATTTGTTTCAGGACCCAGCAGAGGCCGAGTTTCCAGAGACAGTAGTTCTGGGCTCGCGGGAAATGGAACTAGAAAAAACTGCAAAATTTCTGGGTATTTGTCTTGATCAAAATCTTAGCTGGAATTATCATGTTAGCAATGTATATCAAAAAATTAAATTCTGTCTGTTACTCGATGCGAGTGCTGGCAAACTATTTAAGTGTCAGTACCCTGAGAAGTGTATATTATGGAAACTTTGATTCTCGAATGAGGTTTGGGGTGATCTTTTGGGGAGGAACAACTGAAAGTCAAAGAGTATTCCTTGTGCAAAAAAACGTTATACGTACAATCCTTCGCCTTCAGTACAGACAATCCTGTAGGGGCAGATTTCGGGAACTGAATATTCTCACTCTTCCTGGTGTGTATATCGATGAGTGTTTGTTATTTTTGTTTAAAAATAAAGATAAGTTTAGGCAATATGAGATGACTCACAATCATCAAACACGGTTTACTGGCTACTCTTTGCCACAACATAGACTGACCGCAACGGAAAAATTCACTACATATTCGTGTATAAAATTTTTTAATCTGCTTCCTAATGAAATAAAAGTTCTGCACAATTTTAAATTGTATAAAAAACAAGTTTTTAATCTAATTTTAAATATAGAACCGTATACTATAACTGAATTTTTAAACTACTAATTTTAATATGTCTACCAATAATATTAAGTTTTAATTGTTAAGTAAATGATTAGGGTATGTTTTTTTATGTAACTGAGTGTTCAAATTTTATACCTATTTCTGTATTTTCCCATAGTTTGTTACATTATGCACACTATGGGCCTTTTGTGACGCCATTTCATTTTATTGTGCACTGTTTTTTATACTGTACAATTCTTCTGAATAAAGAGATTTATTATTATTATTATTATTATTAATAATAATTACATGCTATACAGTGTATATTTCACTAATCTGACAATTTGAAAGTGAAGGGCTATAAAGTTGTAAAAACGTCAATTTGACATTCTTCTGTGAGGCTACGAAAAATATATAATCCGATAGGATCCTAACGATTTCCACATGCTGCAATTTTGTGATTAATCCAAAAATGTGATAGTGGACAGAAAGTCCTATTTGAAAAACTACAATTGTATATCGTTACACTTCTATGGGAAACCATGTATAATTGGCGTGAGTGTCACAAAATGCGTAAGGGGGTGTTTACAAATTACGTGAGTCATTTTTTAAAATTTTTTGATCTCTGTCTCCTCCCACGGTGAGATTAAGTCAGATTCAACTCGAACTAAATTTCTCACGTAATTTATTGATGCCTCCTAATTTATCAAAAGATATTATGGATGCAGTGTATATTAGTAATATTAGTATTAGCGTTGTATGCGAAACATACAACGGTATTAGGTACTTATTTGTGTTAAACTATTTAAAAAATAATTTGTATCAGAAACAATTTTCGGTATATTAATTATACAGTCAGAAGCTTCAATGTCACTGGGTAATTAATATTAATATATTACCCTAAACATGTGTTACCTTTAAAGAATAATAATATGCGTATCATACGATAAACAAAGTACACAAGATAAGCTGTGTAAATGGAAACAAACAAGTACTTGGCTTTCAAAAATATTCAAAGACAAAACTGGTGACCATTTTCATAAAAATAGGAAGCATAAAGCTTAAACTTTATAGATTAGAAAGTTACATGACTTTACAATATTAAACTTAGTAAAATAAATTTACCACATTAAAAAATAAGGCCGAACACACTAGCGTAGATAAGGGCGGCGTAAATGGGGTAATTACCTAATTACCCTTCCCCCCTTGGAAGGATGATAAATTTATAGGGGTTATAACAAATGAGGTTGTGAGGTAGAGTTTGTAAGTAGGAAGTTCTTTAAATTGCTTTTTTTTGTAGTTAATGTACAATATAACATGTTTAAAAAATATGTATTTTCTTTTTGGTAGTACTACCGGTATAAGAATTAATGTTCAAAAAAATATAAAACTTAGCATATTGGTAATCTATAATAGGAATATCAACCAGTTAAAATTTTTAAGGTCTACAGAGAACTGAAAAAAGTTATAAATATTATAAAATAATTGCTTTTAACATTGATCCTTATGGGAAATCGCAGATTTTATTTTACAAAAACTGACGTTCGATTTTAATGAAAGTTGTATCAACGGAAAAAAACAATTCTGTACATTTTGGCTAATTAAAATCCGACCTTCAGAGCTTGTAATAGAAGTAATTAATAAATAATTAAGAAAAATATGCTTGTGACTGTCATGTGGCAACGCCGTAGAAAGGTTATGGTGCGCTCGAAAAAGTTTATTGAATACGGTATATAAAGACATAAAATTTCTACGTTTTTCGGTTACAAGATCCAATGAGTGATAATAAATACCCGCAATAATTAGAAAACATGTTTTTTTCCGAGTGTTTTAAAGTGAACAATTTGACGACCATAATCCGATATATCAATATTTAAGTTAGTTGAAAGGTTAGGTGACAGAAACTTTTCATGTTCATCCTTAATAGTATATTACATTACAAGGGTGGAAAATGACTTATTTCACACGAGAGGAAATATTGAAGCACGAGGCGTCAGCCGAGTGCGACAAACCCACGCGTGTAAGAAAGTGATTTTCACACAACACAAGTTATTCACCAAAAAACAATAAAAGTTGTTTGTCTTCACGGAAAAAATAAGAAAACAATTGAAAACTTTGCATCACTAGGGTGATATATACTTTTCCTTACTGCGATATATTATACTGTTTAACAATATTTTTATATCAAAAATCACCTACCTAGTCGCTTTTTATCATTTAAGAATTAAAAAGGTCCTCATTAAAAAATATTGCATGGCTTTTTCAATGTAAATCCCATTAACAGCCTGATAACTCCAAATTTATTTTAAATAACAATGACAGCGATGACAGCTTTATATTATACTTTGCAACACTAGTGTTATAAAGTACTTTGCAACACTAGTGTGATATAAGGCATTTTCTATGCATGAAAACAGTGTGCTATTTACTATTTTTACATGTGGTCGTAGGAAAAATGCATTTGTTATAATTTTTTTCAGTGACTGTTCTGCTTTTCTAAGGGTGGTTTAAAGTTTTTATTAGTAAATAAACAAAACAATATAAAACCGATAACTTGTTTAAACATGCTTGTGCAGTAGATTTTTACGTATGATTTCTATTGTTCTTATGCAGCGTTGCCAAATATAAATACCACGGTAGTTAAATTACCTTGGTAATTTGACTCATGTGGTATCGGTAGAACTACCTTTACCTTAAGGTGGAGACCTCTTTTTTTTCTCGTCAAAATAATTTATTAAAATAAAATAATAATTTTTAAGGGGATTTTTCCCTGAAAAAAACAAACATAGTTGAATTTGCTTAAATCGATGAAATTCGTACAATTATGCGATTTTGACGAGATTTTCACTATTTTTAAGGGTTTCTTTGGTGGGAATTTTTTTTTTGTTTTATAAAAAAATATTTTGGCTAAAATAACTACTTGCTAAAAAATTTACAATTTTTAAGAGGGTTTTCGGTGGAAAAATCGGACAAATATGTATTTTTTAGGGTATTTCAATGAAAAATTTGTTGGCCCATTTTCGAGGTTGACACTTACTTATGTCATTGCACCAATATGGGAGCCAATATTTAAAAAGTATGTCAATGCACCAATCGGTATAGTCCCTGGGCCAATAATGAAATGGACTTTATGATAAGAACACTTTTAAATTTTTTTTTTTAGAGGGGGTTTCTTTTGACGAGTCTACCACAAATATTCGTACCACCATACATATAGAAGCGGCCCTTTAACCTAGCCTATCAATGTCAAATGTTTCGGGTGTTGGACTGGGTGAACGCGTCACTTTTTTGTCGGACAAGTTTACCACAATGTTTTACATGCAATTTTTACCATTGTACAAAAATGGTAACGGTTACAGTCATGAAACCATAAGGCTCAAACACATGTGTCGGGTATCGGACTAGGCGGGTTTCGTGACTGTAACCCTTACGATTTTAAGCAGAACGTTTGGAAATTGCATGTGAAACATTGTGGTAAACTTGTTCGACAAAAAGAGTGACGCGTTCGCCCAGTCCGACACCTGAAACATTGGTGGACTCGTCAAATGGAACCCCCTAAAAAGGTTTAAAAAGTGTTCTTATCATAAAGTCCATTTCATTGCTGAGCCAGGGACTATCATTATACCTTTCGCTTTGTATTACCAAATCTAAGATAGATTGTTTCCAGACCCCACAAAATATTTAAAGCGTGACCATCACAATAGCAACGCCCTGTAAATGGTGTACATAATAAATAAATTACTCAGTTAAATGTTTAAGCAATTACCCAGCCTTTTATTTACACATAACATGTTCATGCACTCCTATCGGATGCATATTTCACAGTTTTTAAGCAACGAAAGTGAAAATATGGTAATTGAACCGATTTTTTACATATATTTAAATGAAACCCATTATCAATGTTTACATGCCCATCATGCCCACAAGTCATTCGCCCGTAGATGAATAATACTATTCAGAATCATACTGTTTTTCGAGCACGTTGGTAATTTATCGTTGAAATTGCTTTTGTAATAATAATAATATGAAGACCACTTATAATTTTAGATTTACGAACAATATTTAAAAATATACGGTGTGCCAACCACCCTTAATATATCAGCCCCTAGGGAAAATCTGAAGAAATTCAAAATAACGCAGACTTTGTGTCTTAGGCTGACACTTTATAATTTGCTTGTTTTCAATTAAAATGTATTATTTAACACTCCAGGGGTGGTCACAGCCTTTAAAACAAGATATTAGTGATATTACCGTTGTTTAAGACTTAACTCCTCTTCCTATTTAGGATTCTTAGGATTACTGTCATAAATAGTGCTGGCAACCGAAACCGGTTTTCGGTTAACCGCAATTTTGGCTAAAACCGAAAACCGGTATTTGAAAACCGGTTTTCGAGAACGGTTAACCGGTTTTGAAAAACCGGTTGTCGAATACCGGTTTTTCGGATAATCGGTTTTCTAATAACGGTTTTTCGGATAATTGGTTTTCTAATACCAGTTTTTTGAATAATCGGCCCAAAACCGAAAACCGGTTCTTCAAATATTAAATATTCGGTTCTTAAATGATTGCGGTTTTAATCTAAAAAAATTAAATCGTTTATTTTGTAAAAACGAATATTGGTAGACATATTATACAGGGTGGTCCATTTAACCTTAGACAGGCAAATAACCGTAAAACGGCGATTTTAGAACAAAATGAAACAAGTAAAACTTGTTTGGAATAAAAGGGCAAATTTAATAGTATTACTAGTTTGTGACCTTATCCACAATTTTAAGGTCATATTCATATCAGCTTGGTTTTTTTAAATGGGAACCCCAATTTTTTGTTTTAACCGGTTAGCAAATATTCAGTTAACCGGTTTTAACCGAAACAGGTTTTGTTTAAACCGGTTGACCGGCTTTGTTTTTTTTTGCCTGCCTTAGTCATAAACCCTACAGAGTTGATATAATTTGATTGAAAAAAAAATGTTTTTCTGGAAGATAGTTTACGTCTTTTTGCATTTATCAGGTTTTTTAAAGAGGTTAACATATTAAGGATAGTACCTTTTCGAATTGACTTGTATATTTTTACTATAAAGGTAAGGAGTCATAACTCCACCTTTTATTAAAATGCTGTTAATAATTAATTCTTCAATTGCAGTTTTGATTTTATCTTCTCTAGAGAATAGTAAATTCAGCTTTGTGATTGCCCAAATTTTTTAACTTAGAATTAGTATCTACATTCTATTGCATTGATTTCTTACAGTTCTTTTTTGTAAATAAGGTAAAACATTGGATATTATGGATTTTTAACTGTTTACAAAATATATTTTGTAAAATCTTGAGACAGTCCCTGATAACTTAGCTCGGTTAGAAATCGGTAATTAAGAAATCACATTGACTACTTCTTCAGGGCAGAAGCCCTAAAAAAATGTAAAAGAGTTGCCCTGCTAATCCGTGAGCCAGTTATGAAAGGGACTTTATGATATGAACACTTTTCAAACTTTTTAGAGGGGTTCCTTTTGACAAGTCTACCACAAATATTCATACCGCTATACATGGAAGCAGCGCGTTAACCCAGCCTGTCAATGTCAATTGTTTTGGGTATCGGATTTGGCAAACCCGTCTCTTTTTTGTCGGACAAGTTTACCACAATGTTTTACATGCAATTTTTAAGTATTCTGCCAAAAAGGTAAGTGTTACAGTTATTACACCATAAGGGTCAAACACATTCTTCGGCTATTGGACTAGGCAAGTTACGTGACTGTAACTCTTACTGTTTTTGGCACCAATGTTAAAAAATTGCACGTAGAACATTGTGGTAAACTTGTCCGACAAAAAGTGACGCGTTTGCCCAGTCCGACACCAAAAAAATTCATTACTGGCCCAGGGAGTAGACAGTATCAGTGGGTTTAAGGTGAAAAGTTTCGCAAAAAGATTAGCTTCTTTTTATTGTTTTTACTTTCTTCGATAATAACCATATTGCTGCTAATTAAAATAAATTAACAAGATTTTTAGTCACATGTTTCCTTCTTATTACTTTGACGTCAAACAATACAAATAAAACTATCACCAAAGAAAGCATACTTTGTTTTAACTGGCCATATGTGCAGTTAATTGTCACTTTGTTTTATGTCATAAATAGTTTCAAAGGCGTCAGTGTTTGATTGTATTTTGTTGTTGCGTCATGAGATGGTTGAGCTTTCAAAATAGGAAAATGTCTTTTAAACATTATTCTTTGCGCATACATGTTTGTTTTGTTTATGGCATAATATACTACAAAATCCGAATAGGAAGTGACCTTTATCCCTGTGCTAACCGAATAAAAACTGTTTTATATCAAATATGAAGAGTATTTTTTCAAGCGGGGATATAATCGATTTTTATTTTTGTTTAAAATTTTTAATTAGTCCGATTATTCATTTTGAAATGCACAAATTCTTCACCTTATACTGCCACCAAACGGTATATGAAGTACAAATGAAATTAATTATTCAGTTTAAGGTATAAAATTCCAATATAATTAAAAAGATCCTAAAAAAATTTATATAAAAATAAAAATTGAATAACTCCCCTTCTGAAAACACACTTTTATAAATATCGTGCGGGGTTATAAATTGACTCCTTTAAAAGATATTAGACGATGAAGTTGAATTAAAAAGTAATTTCACCGTCAAATAACTTTTGAAGGAGTAAATTTATTGAAGAATGTTTAAAGACATTTTTGTAGCGCTTAAAACTACATTTAAAAATAGGTATTGGATTTATTTAATTATTGATATTTGTAGCAGCAACAGAAATCCAAACTCAAGAAACAAAATTGTAAAAATAGTTCAATGTTCAAAAATCGATTATATTGAATTTGACTTCTTAAAAGGAATTTAATTTTTTTTAGGCTATGTGTTGATAACATTTTTCAAATCCACAATTTGCAAATTTTGCATTAAAAAAAAAATGTTGTCAAAAACTTGTTAGTTACGTATATATATTTTTTAAATCACCTTTTCGATATATTTTTAAGAAAAAAAGTAGTTTTTTTTTGGCTTAGTTCACTCTGTATACATGTATATTAACTTGTTTATAACAAAGTAATACTGTCATATAATCTCATTTTATCTTTAGTTTGGGCAACATGGACACCCATAAATTATTATCTTTATAGTGGGTTTTATATGAAAGAATCATAAATAACATTAAATAAAAACAATTTGAAGGTATGAAAATAAATTTAATTTCAAATTGGATATACTGCTTATATTTTATGACCTATTTTATATTGCTGTTTTGGTATAGATTGACATGAAAGGACAGTGAAAGGTGCAACAAGCAGAATAATTTTTAGGAATTTACCAGTTTTTTTTATAATAGGACTTTATTGTCGGAAGCCCAAGAGGGATTTCTGAAGTTACTACAGCGCGTCAGAAAAATATACCAAAGGATACCTTGTACCCGATTATATACCTCCACCAAATAGCAGGGGCGATCGTAAAAACAAAAATATATCCATCAGAAATTGTCGTGCGCGTCAGATTAAGATAGGGTGAGTTGAT
>JACEGR010005558.1:0-71535 GCA_014170235.1 Listronotus bonariensis
CTTTACGACCAAGACAACGCACCGGCTCACAAAGTTAAAAAGTGGAAGCATCGCTGGGTGTCTCTCGCCCAAAGGAAGTGAGAAGTTGAGAAATAAATCGCCACTTCTCCAAAATTTTCATTTTTTTTGTAGGCTAAGTACTTATGGGACTGCCCTCGTAAACACATGCACAGAGAAACCCAATGTCTCCAAAGTAGAATAGAGTTAAGCATCAAATTTTATGATGATCACTTATATATCCACTTAAAATTATAATAATCGTAACATCACTACTTGACATGTGTTGATTTATATCTGACATTTTAATTTTTAAAATTTAATTTATTTTTATGTACCAAATAAAAGGAGAAACGAGTCATAAAGAAATGTATAACCTAGAGACTTTCGCGATAAAATCAAGACCAATTTTTTTCTCTGTAAAATAATTTTTGTAGCAGAAAGAAATACAAAAAAATTAAAATTTGGGAGAGAAAATATGGTCCCTGGGCCATTAATGGAAATTGAATTCATGATAATAACACTTTTAAAACCTTTTAGGGAGGTTCTTTTGACGAGTCTACCACAAATATTCATACCCGCCATATATGGAAGCGGCGCTTTAGCCATCCTGTCAATGTAAAATGTTTTGGGTGTCGTACTGGGCAAACGCGTCACTTTTTTGGTCGGAAAGAGTTAACCACAATATTTTACATGCATTTTTAAACATTTTGCCGAAAATCGTACAGGTTACGTTAAAAAAATGTTTTTGGAATGTGGGTCTTTTTTGATCTTCAATTTTTTTTGGAACCCCTGTAAGGAAGTCGGGCGCACAACGGACGTAAGGTGGTTTCTGGTTAGTTTTGTTGGTCAGAAATTTAGTGGCTAGCTCAACGACAGGCGGACAAAGTGCAAAATGTATCGACGCTAATAGCCAGTAAGGACTAAGGCGCCGGAACACGCTTTGCCGTGTCCTGCGCAGCCATGAACATGCGGACCCTATTGAATTGGAAGGGGCGGATATCCTGGATGGGGGACGTGGTCTTTAAGTTGTCGCGAATAGGACCGTGGTTCGAAACCCACGTTAAGCTGTAGGTCCCGTCTGGCTGACATCACCCAGACGTAAAAAGACAGGGTGCACAGTAAGCCGAGCAGGAAAGTGGGGACCTTTCTTTTTGGCCTTTAAATTTTTGGGGGCCACCTAACTTATTTTGAATACGGGGCCCCACCAAGACACGCTACGCCACTAAACGGATAACTCTCTTTTGGAACTTATATAGCTAACTTCATTCTGAATGTTTATTAATATTTTAAATGGCGTCTGTCACGTTATTAAATGATACATGATCACTTGCAAGTGAAGGAACTGATAGAAGTGAAACTGATAATTTTTAAAAGAATACTATCGAAAGAACTGATGAAATTGAAACTGATAATTTTTCAAAAGAATACTACTTATAATCTAAAATACAAATGACAAATGCCTGCCATGTCTGATATATCTATTTACTTTTAAATCATACATATTTATTAAAGATGTTAAATTATTTCCTATTTAACCTAACATTACGTGTTAATTACCTTTGCAAATTATCCACATAGTTATAATTTTACTTTAGCATAGACACGTCAAGTTTTTTAGTAGCTATAAAATACATTATTTTCCTTACATTTTTATTGTACCTATGTGTTCCCATGCGTTAATTGCAGGAAATCTTAAAATAATTTATACCTCAGATAGGTAAGCAGATATCAGTATTACTGCTAAAACTGTATCTATAATATTGCAGGAAAACATGACTTTTTGCTCGGTTAAAATCACTCCCATACACGATCAGAAGGAAATTATTGAATATTTATGACAACTGACAACAAATGGTATAGATTATCCTGATAATAATAGGCTATTGATTATCTAGTTATAAAAGGAACTACAGCGTTAAAGAGGTTTTATTGTTTCATATGGTTAATGAACCTCCAAATATTTAAAAACCGCTTAGTGCTACCGTATAGAGGTGCGTTTTTGAGAACGGGGTGAAAAAAGCATTTTTCAGTTTTTTGAGGTTAGGTCGAAAACTACACATTCTTTCAGGTAGTAGTCAACAGAAAAGTTTAAGGAAATTAAATTCTCTATCAAATAACGCTTGCCAAATAAAAAAAAGTTGTTTTTGTCAAAAATATGCTTAAAAACGAAGTAAAAAAAACACGAAAAACGCGTTTCTTCTTTTTTTTTGTATTTTGTCCTATAACTTTTTTTCATGGGGGTCTAAGTATAAGCATTGGTTTATAGAAAAAAAACCTTTGTCCTTCGTTCATAAAATGACGCTAAGGCGATTTAGAGTTCATAGTATTCGAGAAACGTTTTTTAACGTTTGTCACTCACACCATTTTTCGGCAATTTTACCTTTTTTCGCAAAAAATGTTCTGTGACTCTTTTTTACACAGTTTTAGGTATAGGCAATGATAACTCAGGTGAAAGAGAAAAAAAATACTTTTTTAGGGTTTTATTCTAAAAGGTTCTTCGACTTATAGTAAGTAAAATATGGTTCTTTAAATTTTTCTACGTTCAACGATTTTTCCTAATCTCTACGTATATCTTTTTAATATCTCGGTATAACTTTTTTCCTTGTTTAATTAGATAAAAGAGAAAGCTTGTTTCTTTACCTTTAAAACTACTGTATTGTAAAAAATGCTGAGGTTAGTTCTAAGCAAAATATGGTTAGTCAAAGTGTCATACCGCGACGATTTTAATAATTTTTACGTAATTTTTTTTAAATTGTATTTTTTATACGACGATTTAATAATGTATACATTAGTAATGTGATTTTAAACAGGTAATATAGGTTATTATTACCCACGGCTATTACCTATCATTACCCACGCTCATTACCCACATTCATTACTCACGGCCGTCGTTTAAATGTGCATAAATCCGATAATTTGTATATAATTTCGACAACTCCGACTTCTAAATTTGACTCTTCAGCCAAAATTACTTTTTTTAAGTCACATATAAGTATAAAAATTTAAGATATGGATAAATTCCAATATTTACTATCAATATCTGCGCTACAAGTTTTTCTTGAGAAAATGGCCTGTCGATGTACAAAATAATGTACAAGAAACTGTGGTTGCAGAAAGTTAAGTATTACTTGTTCCAAGTTCTGCAATGAGTGCTAAGGTATTAATTGCTGGAACTCTGACAAAACTAAGATTTTGGGAAGAAGATATACTGAAGCTGAGGAAGAAATAGATGTTGAAATTGATTTTTTTTGTACTATGACTAAATTAGGTAAACAAATAAGCTTTTATTTATTATTTAGAAACATTTATTCCTAAATGCACAAGGAAAAAATTATAACGAGAAATTAAGAAAATGTACGTAAAAGTTAGCAAAAATCGTTACAGTATGACAATTTGACTAACCATATTTTGCTGATAATTGACCTTAGCATTTTTACAATACACCATTTTAAAGGTAAAGAAATAAGCTTAGCGTAGCTTTCATTCTTATTAAGCAATATTTATACCTAAATGCACAAGGAAAAAAGTTATAACGAGAAATTAAAAATATATAGGTAGAGGTTAGGAAAAATCGTTGAACGTAGAAAAATTTGAAAAATAATATTTTACTCTATTATATACCATTGCCTATACCTAAAGTTGTGTAGAAAAGAGTTAAAGAATAGGTAATGTTGCCAAAAAATGGTGTCAGTCTATTGTAGAATTCATGCGATCTGCGGACACAGAACACCGAACTGTCGGCGGCCAGCATGTGTATTGCCAAATTTTAACTGACGATATAAAAATCAACATTTCCAGACTGCAGGCGAACTGTATGTGAATGGGTTCTTTAAGTGCAATCCTGTGTATACTGAACGGACGGAGTTCTACACAAATTTATAGCACCAATCTTCTTCGCAGACTTGTCTCCAGTAGACCCGAAGGCATGCCTCACCGTGTGTTGTCTATTAAAGCTGTATTTTATTTTATGCTATTTCATCATTAACATCCGCTCCTTTAAGTAGGTACCCATGACCCGAGTTAAATCAATATGCTACAACCAAATAAAAAGGCGTGAAAGTCACAATTCTCTTGTAAATAATACAGCATTTAAATCATAGTACTTAATTAATTGTTGCCTTTCTTTTTGTTAAACGATTGTTGTATCTTTTCTTTGTCCGACCTTGTTAGGCTGGTTTGTTGCAGTCGATGTCGATGGCGTAGGCGGACGAATTTTGATTCGTTCTTGCATAAGATCACACATTCTAAATCGCTTGTTAAAATGTAGTTTACAGAGATTTTTTGGGATATACAGGGTGTAATTTAATTGATAGCTAAAAATACAGGATATGATGCCTAAGTCTATTTTAGGAAAAAATAAATCATATAAACTTATGTTCTAAACCTCTTAACTTTGAGCTACAGGGTAAAATTTTTAAAACAAAATCGTTTTTATATTATAACTTTTAGACTGTTCGAGATATTCTCATAAAAGACACGCACTTACTAAGCATCAATGGGAGTTTTTTGATGTAAAAGATTTTTAAATATTTCTACCAGTGGCGTCTGTACGTGACAAATACTAAATATTTTTCAAGAAAAAGTTACGCCATTGCTTTTTCCAAAAATAAAAATAATTTTTGAATTCTCATTTACTTTACAACCCACCGTTATCGCGAAAAACTAAAAATAGGCCTACTAGTTTAAATTAATTTTGCTATATCAAAAAATTACGCGAAAAGGTGCATCAAACAAAGAAAATCGAAAAGCTCAAATTTGTTGCAAAATTAATAGGAATTGTTTTTATTGAAATTATTATTATTATTTTTAAAGCAATGGCGTACCACATTTTATTTTTTATTTTTTATTATTATTTTTTTGGAAAATACCTGTATACATCTTTGTGCCTATTGCTAATAAGTACGTGCCTCTTAAATTCTATGAAAATATCTCAGTTTTAAGGTTATGATGAGAAAACATTTTTTGTAGCATAAAAGTTAAGAGGTTTAGAACATGTGTTTATATGAACTTTTTTCTAAAAATAAACTAAGAAATCATACCCTTTATGTTTAGCCATCAATTAAATTACACCCTGTATAATACCTAGCTAAAATTTACCTGCAAACAATCAGTGAAAATTGGTGTATGGAATATAAAAAAGCAAACATTTGTAAAAAGTTTTGTTTCCCTGTTTTTTAAAGTATTTAATTGTAATTTATTGGGGATACTATTTATCCCTGGTCCAGTAATAAAATGGACTTCATGAGATTGTCATAAAACCCTGTAAATATTTTATAAATAATTTTGGTACATCGTAAAAAAAAGGAAAAAAGCGAACAAACTCTTTAAAGATAATTTAACATTCTTATACCTAGCAATTACCCCATAAGTAAAATATATTTTTTTACTTTTACTGAACCGGTTTTTTCGACACACCCTGGTTTATTATAAGCTTTTTTCTGCAAGTCCTGCACTTTTGCGCCAAAAATGTTAAAGGTTACAGTCATGAAACTATAGACTCAAACACATTGTGCGGGTATCAGACTATGCGGGTTTCGTGACTACAAGCCTTACGATTTTTGACACAATGTTTAAAAATTGTATGTAAAACACGCAACACAAAAAGTGACGCGTTTGCCCAGTCCGACACCCGGAACAATTAACATTAATAGGCTGGGTTAAAGCGCCGCTTCCATCATATAGCAGGATATAAATATTCGTGGTAGACTCGACAAAAGGAACCCCCTAAAACGGTTTTACAAGGGTTCCTATCATAAAGTCAATTTAATTACTGGCCCAGGAACCCAATATTTTATAAATAATTTTGGATAAATCGGCATGATTGTACAAAAAGTAAAAAAAGCGAACAAAGTCTTTTAAAGTAATTTAAAATCCTTATACCTAGCAATTACCCAGTACGTAAAATAATTTTCTTGAACTTTTACTGAACCGGTTTATTCTACACACCCTGGTTTATTATAAGCTATTATTCTGTACGTCCTGCAATTCATTTTCGCCAAGAATTATTAATACTATATTTTTTTGTCAATGTTTTGTGAACTGCAGTCTCGTAATTGTATATTTTTATTAACAAACTTTTTAAATTTTAACCCTGTGAGTTAATTAGAGTCAAATTTTCTTGCTAAACGCATTCGTCGGAGTGATTTAAACCGTATTCGAAAATGACAATGTAAATATTAGGATCAAGAAAATGTAGGTTTTTTGCGTCACAGCCCAATAAACTTTTGTTTAATATGTACAGGGTGGCTCGAATTCGACGCTCATCATTGGGATTTCAGAAACCGTAAGAGATACAGGATCGGTTAAATGGAGGCAAAGTTGCGCAATTTGATGCTCAATAAAATGCCGTTTTGCGTTTTAAAAAATTCCGAGTACTTCGAAGATATTCGAAAAAACCGGAATTTTCAATTTTGGTTTCTATTGTTTCCTGGCTATATTTGTTAAGATAACTTAAAATGGAAAACACGTTTTCATGGCAACTTTTTCTGCTCTATAATTCAGTGTGATTAAATATTGAATCTGACGTTTCGGCTTCTGGCGACCATCATCAACTTAATTTTTTTAAATACGGACCTGATATTTTTTCAATTTAAGTAAATCCTTTCATCACTCTTAAAACACTATATATCGCCACTTTGATATTTGCCGACGTTTCGTACAAAAAATTCCATCACCAGAATATTGCATATTTATTTAACCATAATACGGCCCTGAACTACATTTTTAGGTAAGAAGGTAAAAAAAAGAATAAACTTATTACATATTCGTAATCTTTTATTGCAACTCATTGATATCTAACAGCGGAAATTACTTTATTAACCGAAAATTTCATGAATATTAGACATAAGATACAAAAAGGTAGACAACAAATCAGCTTACATAAACAATTTGTAATACTATCTTGATGCCCATATTAAAAATAAACATAATTTAATCACTATTATAAGTGTTCAAAGAGATAACCTTCCGCCTCGATGCATTTTCTTGCTTTGCTTTGTATTATTAATACAGCTCGATTAATTGTTCTCGCAGGAATGGCAGCGACTTCCCTTATCAAATTTTGTCGTAGTACTTAAAGGTCGTGAGGTGCATTTTTAAATAAACGGTTCTTAAGATATCCCCAAAGGAAATAATCTAGGGGACTAAGATCTGGGCTCCTAGCGGGTCCATCTTGCAAAACCATTTATTAGGAAATATATGGTAAAGGAATTGAGCTACTTTCCTTCCATTGTGGGCAGGAGCTCCGTCTTGCTGCCACCATATTTCTTGAAATACTGCCAAAGGTTGATTATCTAGGGCGTCTAAGACATCATTCCTAATCAAATTTAGATATCGTTCGGAAGTTAAGGTCCCTTCGTAAACGAAAGGTCCAATAATTTTGTTCCTCCACATACCAATCCATACATTAAATGAAGTTCTCCCTTGAATTCGTACCTGCTGGTTAGTTTCTGTTAATAAAGTAATTTCCGCTGTTAGATATCAATGAGTTGCAATAAAACATTATGAATATGTAATAAGTTTATTCTTTTTTTACCTTTTTACCTAAAAATGTAGTTCAGGGCCGTATTATGGTTAAATAAATATGCAATATTCTGGTGATGGAATTTTCTGTACGAAACGTCCGGCAAATATCAAAGTGGCGATATATAGTGTTTAAGAGTGATGACAAGGATTTAATTAAATTGAAAAAATATCAGGTCCACCGATCCTGCATGCGGTTTCCGAAATCCCAATGATGAGCGTCGAATTCGAGCCACCCTGTACTTCAGTTTACACCGGATATAAAAATTTTTCACTTTCCATTTACATTCATGTAAAAAAGTTTACTAAAATTACCAAAACAAGGTTTTAAAGAGTTTAATCCATATGCCCGCACGACAAGAATAACTATATTGTATTTAAACCGTTGTCCGAGATGTATCCAAACACGGTTAAATACGTGACGTATATGACGTCACTGTTTAGCAAGAAAATGTAATGTTTTTAAAATGTTTTGAACCGTATTAACAACAAAAAGTGGCTTAAAGTTCACTAATCCGTGGTATAGCTAGAGATCACTAATCAAGTCCATCCACAAATAAGCAAAAGTCACATACAAGTACGTATATATGATGGCAAAATAACTTTTAGGCCCGCTCTACATAGTATACGGTCTACCGAAGAGATTCGATAGAAACGTTGCTACCTCCTATACTATTAGTTACACACGTGTAGATTTACTTATCCAATAACTTTGATTAAAAATATGTTTTTTTTTAAATAAATAATATTAACAAAAACACTCCTTTTCGACTAGACAGAATTTTTAAAATCTTCGTGCGCTCGAAAAAAATCCAGTAATTTTCAAAACTCTAGTTTTAATAGGGGAGCCCATGATGTTAAATGGGGATTTACTCGAGCGTCATAGAGACCTATTGGTTTGCAACACTAAGATGATAAAAAGGAAAAAATGTTATATAATGTATGTCTTTTCATCGGTGGGGAAGCGGCTATAGATTTTAAAATTTGTCAAAAAATACTGTTATTAGCTCGGTTTGAAAATTTCTGATAGATATATTTTTGTTTTTTTTTACGATCAGCCCTGTATACGGGGCTCATATTTGGTGGAGGTACTTAACTGGGTACAAGGTATCCCCCGGTATATTAATCCGCCCCAGCAAACACTATTTGCCGGCAATATACATTTTTCATATTGGCATTGATGGTAAAGCATTGGCAATTGGTGGCAATATTATGCCAACATCTAATATGCATTAAAAAGTCAACCCTAAATAAACACTTAATTGCCAATAAATTTTACATGCAGGCGAATTGCCGGCAAGCATACAAAAGTGGCGGCATACCAATACCGATTAAATAAAGCATGCCTTTTTGTTGCAGGCAAATTAATATTGGATTTTTGAAGGCAAAGCTTCAACGCGTATTTATACTTTTCAAACCATATTATTAACATTGGTATTTAACTAACATTAGAGCAATTTTTTGATCTGTTTTATTTTTAATGGCGGCTAAACAACATTATTTTATGTTTTTTACATAATTTAAAGAAAATGGCATTTTCATAATATTTTATTGTTACAAATCATGCAAATATAAATTTGGTCAAACAAAATGTTTATTAATGTATTTTTAAGAGAATAAAAATAAAATGATGGTAAAATTAGCTAGGTTAATTTCGACCGAAGGTGAGAAATTCAAATTTCTCGCTTAGCCGAAATACAGGATTTGACGATTTTGACAGATGAAGAAAAATTGCTTTTGTTTGACCGCTTTGTGCAATTGTTTTCTACGTGGTTTTCTAGCTTTTTAGTTTCTTTTTAAAGAAAAGAGTTTTTAATAGACATAATTAAGTGTATTCATTACCTAATTAGTGTGTGTTGTGTGATTAATTGGTGATGGCTAGTCGAGAAGGCGAGTTATTTAAGTAGACTGTTAGGAGCTGTAAACATTTAGTTTAAAACCTTTTAAGTTTGTAGTTACTTAAAAAATAATATGAAATTAGGGAGTTGCCTTATTAAAAGTTTTAAAGACGTGTTAATAAAAAAATATTATATGTATTTAATAGTTTTTTTTTGACATTTAACTTCTTTAAAATATTTCTCCCTATGTTTTGGATCTGAAAATTGAGTGTAAGTGTCCCTTGAATACTTACTATTTTAAAGTGTTTTCTTTGGATTTACTATCTTTTTTTAATTTTATTACATACCTTTAATTTTTTATGGTTTATTGTTACTGTATAAAAATTTATATTATGTAATTTTTTTAATAATAAAGTTTTCCTGCCTTTTTTCTTATTTTTTTCGATTACAAAATTCTAAATATGTTATTTAACTTTTGGGACATTCAACTTATAAAACTTGCAATACTTATTTAATGATAAATGCCATTATCCTGAACGCATTTTTTCATCATAACTTATTAATGATGGATGCCATCACAGTATCTGCAACACGTGGCCCAATAACGGCCAATTGCCCACTTTCGTGTCTTTTTTGTTATCTTTTTGCCAATAACTTATTAATGATGGATGCCATCATCCTAAACGCATTTTTGGCATAACTTATTAATGATGGATGCCATCATCCCAAACGCATTTTTATCATAACTTATTAATGACGGATGCCATCACATTATCTGCAACACGTGGCCCAATAACGGCCAATTGCCCACTTTCGTGTCTTTCTGATACCTTTTTGCCAATGCCTTGCCATTAAAGAGTGTTGGCAATGCCAGTAAATTAAATGTACATGGCCGGCAAAAAATGTTATATGGGGCCGCGCTGTAGTAAATCCCAAAATCCTCTCTGGGTCTCCCTAGTATTATATTATAAGAATAAAATACTCGTCAGTGCACACCACTGCTTTCTTCGCTAATATTTACAAAAAAACAATTAAACAAAAGGAATGTTCTCATTTACAACTAAACTGCAACTGTGCACATTTTTCTATGACTCTTATCGAGAAGTTGAACTATTAAAAACGGTTAGATTACATTTCATGTAACAATAAACGAGGACTACTTAAGAATAACTACATTTTACAGATGACGCTACATGACCGTTATGGCCAACATTTATTTGAAGGATAATAATACGGCAAAGTTAATAAGCACATGATGATTAAAACGATTAAAATCTATTAAGAACTACTTGATGGTGGCATGCAAGGAATAGGAATTAAAATTTATTTTTGTAGCCTAATCAGAGGCGTATCCAGGAAAAATTTCTGGGGGCACAAGTAGCCAAAAACTGAAGAGTAACGTTGGCTTATTTTTTAATAAGTAGTAGTTTTGCAAAAATAACGAAGGATGTAGAACACGAAAAAAATATTTGTTAAAATTATTTACAAAAATCTGTAATAGGTCATTGCAAATCCAACTAAATAATCAATTATATAATTCAACGATTTATGTAAAAATCAAAGCACTGCTTCTGTAAATGTATTTTATTACAAAAAAACTGACAAAAACAGTAAACAGAGTATTAGATGTTATTTGTAGGACAAACTAAATTAGAATAAATAAAATTTAAATATTTATATTTAGCCGTCTTTTAATTTTAGCCATTTCATTTAATACCTCCTGAGAGAAATTATAATATCAGGATGGATATTTAATAGTGCTAAGCCGTTAAGACGATTAGAACCTGTCGTACTTCTTAAATAAGTTAACAGTCTACGGAGCGGGTAGAGAAGGATCTTTCATTTGTGCAACTTGTAACTGGAAGAGTGGCTAAAATTTTTTAAAGAAGAATTTGTTCTTTACTAGTTTGAAAACATTGTTTCCTGTTGCAGGAAACATATGCATCGATAGCATTTTTGAAAACATTATCGGATAATTTCGTTGCCATAATTTTACTTCAGCTACATAGAATGTATCACTGTTTTCAAAAATAAATTCATTTCTATGTAGAACTTAACCAGTTTCAAAACATTGCATCGTTGAATACACATCCGTCTTAAAAGGACAATTTACAAAGGACTCGATAATATTTTATGATTCGTAAATCTTTCTTGAAGGTTACTATATAATAATTCAAATAAGGTACAAAACATTAATTTTGTAGTAAACTTGCATTATTTACCTAATATTAGCTCGGTGGATCCCAACTCCAATAGAAACAAACTAACAAATAAACTCTCGATAAGCACAAATCACTAAGAAAGATAAACGAAATAAACTGTATTGCACAATGGCGCGGTTTCGTTAAAAGCCATCTATACATGGATCACATAGCGCGAAGCGCGAAACGACGATAATTGTTCACGCATTGCACTGGAGGCTCGAACTAGTCATGCGCTGTCGCTAGATCCGATGTAGGGCCCAGCTGAAGCAGACCTTCTACTTCTATGGAGATCAGGCCGTATTATTCATAAAATTTTATTTTATTAGTAGAATACTCAATAAAAAAATTATTTTAAATAACTATACACATATAGGTTAATCCTAGGCCTAGGCTCTGGGGGCACGCCTGAGTGCCCCCCTGGATAGCCCTGAGCCTAATTTAAATATGTTTTTGTTTTTAATTATAGAGGATGTTTTAAAGGAATAGTTTAAAGTTGAGCCGTTTACGAGATCATTTGAGAAGTGTCTTTTCGAAAGGGGACATATTCAATTTTTATATTTGTTTGCAATTTCTTGTTTAATCTTAATATTTATATTGAAATACACAAACCATTCACTTTATTCTGACACAAAACGGTATATGAAAGACAAACAGACAAACAGGGCCGGCCCCGACTTTTCGTTCTTAAGCTTCATACATATTTTTGATGAGGAAAAAAAAGGTCTTCACTTTTAAATTCCACCAAAACAAACCCTTTTAACTTTTAACGAAAAACAAACATTTATGTCAAAGTGGATCATTTAGCCGCCGCTGCAAGATTATTTCGTCGATCCTCGAAACATGCCGCCTAAGGCGGTTGCCTCACCGGCTCACCTCTCGGGCCGGCCCTGCAGACTTTAAAATAATGCAGTAAAGGGTAAAAAATTTGTGCATTTCCATACAAATAAACAGATCCCACAAGAAATTTAAAACAAAAATTAAAATTGATTACATCCTCTTTTGAAAAGACACTCATTTATTTTAACGGCTTATAGAGCCTGTAAAGAGATTATGAAAAAAGTTCCTACAAACAAATATATCCGGTCGGTATTTTTTAAATATGTCAACAACGTTTTATGCCGATTTAGATAAAATTTAGTATAACTATTCCCAGCAAACACTATTTGCCGGCAAATATACATTTTTCATATTAGCATTGATGGTAAAGCATTGGCAATTGGTGGCAGTATTATGCCAACATCCAATACGCATTAAAAAGTCAACCCTAAATAAACACTCAATTGCCAATAAATTTTACATGCAGGCGAATTGCCGGCAAGCATACAAAAATGGCGGCATAGCAATCCTGATTAAATAAAGCATGTCTTTTTATTACAGCCAAACAAATAATGGATTTTTGAAGACAAACGCATCAACACATATTCATACTTTTCAAACCATATTATTAACATTGGTATTTAACTAACATTAGATCAATTTTTTGATCTGTTTTATTTATAGTGGCAGCTAAACAACATTATTTTATGTTTTTTTACATTATTTAAAGGAAATGGCCTTTTCATAACATTTTATTGTTACAAATCATGCAAATAAAAATTAAGTCAAACAAAATGTTTATTATGTATTTTTAAGAGAATAAAAATAAAATGATGGTAAAATAAGCTAGGTTAATTTCGACCGAAGGTGACAAATTCAAATATCCCGCTTAGCCGAAATACAAGATTTGACGATTTTGACAGATGAAGCAAAATCGCTGTTGTTTGACCCAATTATTCTCTTTGGTTTAACCGCTTTGTGTAATTGTTTTCTACGTGGTTTTCTAGCTTTTAAGTTTCTTTTTGAAAAAAAGAGTTTTTCTTAGACATAATTAAGTGTATTCATTACCTAATTAGTGTGTGTTGTGTTATTAATTGGTGATGGCTAGTAGAGAAGGCAAATTATTCAAGTAGACTGTCAGGAGCTGTAAACATCTTTTAAGTTTGTAGTTACTTAAAAAAATGATAAGAAATTAGGGAGTTGCCTTATTAAAAGTTTTAAAGACGTGTTAATAAAAAATGTTATATATTTAATAGTTTTTTTTACATTTAAGTAACTCCTTTAAAATATTTCTCCCTATGTTGTGGATCTGAAAATTGAGTGTAAGTGTCCCTTATATACTTACTATTTTAAGTTTTTCTTTTGATTTACTATCATTTTTTTAAATTTTATTACATACCTTTAATTTTTATGGTTTATTGTTACTGTATAAAAAGTTATATTACGTAATTTTTGAATGATACAGTTTTCCTGCCTTTTTTCTCATTTTCTCGATTACAAATTATAAATATGGTATTTAACTTTTGGGAGATTCAACCATTCAACTTTTTAAACTTGCAATACATATTTAATGATAAATGCCATTATCCTAAACGCACTTTTTCATCATAACTTATTAATGATAGATGCCATCACAGTATCTGCAACACGTGGCCCAGTAACGGCCAATTGCCCACTTTCGTGTCTTTTTGATACCTTTTTGCCAATGCCTTGCCATTAAATAGTGTTGGCAATTCCAGTAAATTAAATGTACATGGCCGGCAAAAAATGTTATGTGGGATTTAGTATAATGAGGCGCTTGCAAATCTACCTAGATTAAAATTATTGGGTCCAGTGGCACCACAACCAATATTATTCAGAAAAAAGTACACTACTAACTTTTCATGAAGTTTTTATGTTTTTTATTAAACAATTAAAAGTGCAACTTCTTGGTCTCTGGTATTTCCTTCCTAAAATTACTTAAAATGGCTTTAATTTTTTTATCGAAAACGAAACGAAATACGAAGAAAATCAAGAGACTAAAAAGTTGCAATTCGAATTGCTTAATCGGGAAAAACTATACTCTTTATAAAAAGTCAGTGGCGTACTTTTTTTCTCAATAAAATTGGCTGTGGTGTCCACTAAGATGTCACTAAACCCGAATATCTTAATCTAAGTAGAGCTTTACAAGCGTCTTATTAAATTTAATAAGTGTGCCAAATTTTCTCTAAATCGGTAAAAATGTCTTTAAGACATTAAAAAAATGGCGACTTTTTATTTAACTTTAACGCCGTGTATAGAAACTTCTTTTTTCAAGACATAAGAAATCTCCTTCTTACCTTTCTTACCCTAGTTACGAAAGAACCCGTATATTTAAATGTTATTGCAAATAGAGAACTTATATATTAACACAAATTTATAAAAATAAAAATTACTTACTGCGGATTTGTCGTAACCTTGTATGTAGCAAATTTTTATTGTCAAATTATACTCTTAATTCCCATGGGGTCAGTTTTTTAAAGATCCAAAAATGTATTCTTTTAGAAATAACTATAGCTTATGTTACATTTTCGTAAGGGAAAAAGATTGAATTTTAGAATATAGAAAAATCGGCCATTTTTTTGTGTTAACAAAACGTCACAACCACAAGGCGAGTGTCACGAAAGACAGTGTCACTATTATAGAATTAATTTACTTTGCACCGCGTCATGTCGTCAACCTTATCATTAAATTTAAAACTTTTCAGCAATAATTTAAACAAATTTCTTTCAGACCCTTTAAAGACATAATAATTATTATGTAACGTTTTATATTAATTAATTCCGGTCTTTTATGCGGTGCCATGGTATTAATGCGTATATCTAGATAATTACCTACAGGTTTCAGTAATTACTTTTATATTTTTTACATGTATTTTTTATACAAGTCGTAAATACATAATTTAAGGTCAAGAACATATTTTTAAACATAGAATGAAAGTTAGACAATAAACATGAAACGTTTAATAAGCTGGTTTTACACTTATCAAACTTCTTGTCAAATTTTTAATACAATTTGTTTAAAGGCGGAGGTGTAAATTAAAAGAAATTATTTGACAAACTTCTTTTAAACAAGGTTGTCCAATACAACATATGTTGTAGCACGCACATATTTTATTTATTTAAGCCCATTTGAACGTTGTCCTTAAAATATTAAAATAATCAACTGGTGTATTCCTTTGAACTTGTAAAACCGTTCTTCAGAACCGATCAAAACAGTTTTAAAAGGAACACCAGAAAAACAGTTGGATTTGCCCGTTGACATGACATTTATAAGATTTGACAGATTTGTTGTTCTTTATTTGGTGTTGGTTTTAGTCATCCCTGGTTTATATTATTTTTTCCGGGTTAATTAATTAACCATAATACAGGGTGATTCAAAAATCGATTACGAAACTTAAGGAGGTGATTCTACTTGATAAAATAAGGGTAGAGCTTCATATATTTTATTTTCAAAATGTCATTCGTTTTCGAGTTACAAGCCGCCAAAGTTCAAGTTTTTATTTTTTGTTTTTTGAATTGCCTGCTTACAGAAAAACCGATTTGACTAATATTTGAAAGATATGCTAAGTCGTCAGCGCTTCATCATTTTAGTAACAATTCACGTTGATTGTGTGCCGCTGGAGGGCACTTTACCTACATTGCCAATTGTTTACTTTTCATAGTTGTTTAGTGTTGACAGCTACAGTAGATTTTGGCATGTTGTCTGAAAGACTGATAGCAGACCATTAAAAAAGGTGCTCTTGATTTATCTCGCTAAATCCAACGGCTTAGACGTAAATCACCCTTAAAAATTAAGTGGTAAATTTACTTTTCTCATTTCGTTACCACCAGCTACCAGTTAAATAGCTATCAAAGTATACTAAAGCTGTCAGTTTAACATCAAATACATTCGCTTTTTTAAACTATTTAATTTATAATCTTAAAATAACTAATAATGGCTAATCACCAATATTCAAATATCGAATATTGTGATATGCATTTTTGTTATGGAAAAGCAAATGGTAATGCAGAGTTGGCAAGAAGATATTATATGGAGAGTTATCCGGAAAGAAATATCCCTCATGCTCAAACATTTTCCAGTGGGCAGAAGGCTTGCGAAATATGGTTCCTTTAAAAGTTATAATGGAAATAAGGGAAGACCTAGAACTACTAGAAACGTGCAACAAGAAAAAGAGTGCTTGAAATTATTAAAAATAATCCAGGTACTAGTACTAGAAAAATTATTTAGTATACGTGTCCGGCATGGGCATCGCGGTCACCAGACCTTAATCCTTGGATTTTTTCTTTTAGGGTCATTGAAATCAATTGGTGTACCAAACTCCAGTAATCAACGTCGTGGATGTTCGCTTCAGGATAATCGAAAAGTGCCAAATTATTAAAGAAACAACAGGAATTTTTCATCGAGTTAGGCGACATTTTTTGAAGAAGAGTCTTTGAAGAGAGGAAATGTATTGAAGAAAATGGGGGATATTTTGAGAAACTTTTTTAGTTTGTTTAGTACTGTTTCATTAATTTTTAGCAATTAAATGTATAACGCAATAATCCATACATGAATATTTACTGATTAGCCATTATTACTTATTTCAAATTTATAAATTAAATACTTTAAAAGGCGTATTTCATTTTACACTAACAGCTTTAGTTTGATAACTATTTACTTGGTAGCTGGTGTGGTAATGAAATGAGAAAAGTAAATTTACCACTTAATTTTTAAGGGTGATTTACGTCTAAACCGTTGGGTTTAGCGATGTAAATAAAGAGCACCTTTTTTAAAGGCCTGGCATCAGTCTTTCAGAAAACATGCCAAAAACTACTGTAGCTGTCAACACTAAAAAAATATGACAAAAAAACATGTTTCGATGTAGGTAAAGTGCCCTCTAGCGGCAAACAATCAATGTGAATAGTTACTAGAATGATGAAACGCAGACGATTTATCCTAGGTTTTAAATATTAGTCAAATCGGTTTTCTTGTAAGCGAGTTATTCAAAAAACAAAAAATAAAAACTTGAATTTTGACGGCTTGCAACTTGAAAACGAATGACATTTACAAAATATATATATGAAGCCTCGTATGAAGCTCTACCCTTATTTTGTCACCTCCTTAAGTTTCGTGATCGATTTTGAATCACTCTGTACATTATTAGAGATATTTTTTAAATATATCCAAGTATATTTACTACTTGCCCTTTGGCATATGTCATTAGCCAGAACACTTAATGCACCACCTTCGATGTTGGTGCATGAGAGGCAAGGAGAGAGGTAATGGAACGGTTCTGCAGAACAATTGCATTATAAAAGGAACGCTTACGGTGTTGTTCTGGGTGGTTCTAACGCATAAAAGGAGTACACCAAGTAAAAACCACCCATAAAAACCAAACACCCTTCAATCACGATAAAATTAAGGTTAAGTAGTTGCCAACTGTCAATTTTTAATCCATTAGGTTGGTAGCATTGCATCAAATATTTTAAGAAAAATAGGACGTGTTCTAATCCTTTAAACAAATTTGACAAGATATAACCTGGAATTTCTTTGATATTCAATTTGCTGTTTTCCACTGTCAAATTTCTTCAAGGTAAACTTGGTCAAACGTATTTGACAAGAAGTTTTATAAGGTTAAAACCAGCTATTAGAACTTGAAACCTCGATCAAAAGTACCCTTCTTTGTTTAGTAAAAAAGTAAAAAAAACGTTATTCAAAATTAATTTTAAAAAATGTTCCATTATTTTTTATTATTATTTATGAGCGAATTCACGTTCTTTATATTTTCTCAAAGGTTTTGTAATGATGGGAATGGCTCTAACATTATAGCGTAATACGTTTGGTATTGTAGTACAACAATTTTCGTAATTTCAATAAATGACCAAGCCTTTAACTAAGTCATGAATTTTAAATATACATCATGAACCAGATTATATCGGGTTTTAATTACTCTTGAAAAATGTAATAGTATCCAGTAACCCAGTACTTAAAGATACAAAAGTTTAAAGAAAAAAAAACTGTGGCAGTGTAAACCGTCTACAGAGGTCATGAAATGAACAAGGTGAGAACTTTAGGGTATCTCCAAATGGACTGTAAATAAGGGCTGCATAGGAGACGCGTATTGCTTTCTTAGGTTGATTTAGGAGTTATTAGCTTTGTCCGCGGGTCTAGTAATGAACTAATTCTGAACCAGAACCGAACTGGTTTAGAATTGTTTTAAAGCGCATGTCTAGTTATTTATTAGTTCGGAATTTTTATTTACCGCGAACGATTTTCTATATAGCTAGGTATTCTAACCTAGCCTTTTGGTTAGGATTTTTCATGGTTAAATTGGATACTACACAAAAAAATTAATTTCAAACAAAAAGGTAAATTGTTATACTGTCGAAAGCCACTCAAGGTTTCTCGGAGGAAGACGAGGGATTCCCTGCCTCCAACATAAGTATGTGTATTTAACTAAAGATAAAATTCAAACAACAAGAAATGGTAAAATCTTGTAATATTGTCTATATTCTTTAATTAAATCTTTACTTATTTTATTGCATACATACATTCATACGGAATACAATTAAAAATCCTTTGTTTACATACGCTCAGAATCACAAAAATATTAAAAAAAATATTTTACAGGTATATTAACCCGCATAAAAAGTGGCAGAAATAAATAAACAATAATACAACGGTTTATTTCTGTACCACAAAAACAAAAAACAGCTGATGATGTCGACAATGCGCATGAAATTCCGAACTAAACTTTTAGTTCCAACAAAAATCCGGGACTGCTAATCAGGTTACGAACCGGTAACGAACTGATTCCATTGTAATCCGCGAACACAGAACTGTTAGGTACTAAAAATTCAGGATTTTACTAACTGCGAACGCTGCTTTTTCACTGCGCATGCGAATAGTCCCAGAACCGGTTTAGAATCGAACCCGCGAACAAAGCTATTATATTCGATAATATCCAAGAAGAAAATCCTGAAACCTTTTTTATAGATGGAAGGGGGGTAGCTTAACAACTGATGTAAACAAAAAACAATTGCGGAATCTTCTTTTCAGTATTGTTTTTGTTATCTTTTCCGTTTCTATATTTATGCAAGTAAGTAAAGGGTAAGTTTACTTACTGAAATAATTAGTGGCTATGAAATTAAACGTCGACGTCAATTATTGAGGGTTTCCGAATTTAAAATTCCGAGATTTACCTGTGTAACCGCTTTATTTTGTCAATTTTTTTCCCAATTCTAGCACTAATACTGATTAGGAATTCATTTTATTTTTTGTTTTTGGCGAGAGAGCCAAATTTAGTCCCACCGCCTACAAAACATTTTTTGAGTAGTGTAACTTCAGAACATTTTCTTTATCTCTTTGTATTTTTTTAACTTTATGAATAATAAAATTAAGTTAGGAAATATTTCAAGTTTATTTATAGTTTTTACAAAAAAATCTTCTTTAAACTAGTCAAATTCTTGAGCTCTAAACCACCGGGTACACTTAAGAAAGTCAAATAATTTATTTCAGGCAAAGTGTTCGCTTTGTCGCAGGGTTGGGCTGATTTATACCAATTGATTCAAATCACGATTTAAATCATGACATAATTCAACTGATTTTTTATTTAAAATCGTGATTTAAGTCAACAATGTTTTCTTTTATTCTTTTTTTTGTTCAGAGCAATATTAAAAATTAACAACATAAAATAAAAATATTCTCAAAAATAAACAGTATAGCGCAACATCTTAAAAAAATAAAAAATAGGTATATTATTATAAACTTTATGTTTCTGCATTTTGTTGTATAGTACGAATTTTTCTCTTTTTTCTATGCCCATCCTGGTTCTAATTTTCAAATGTACAAAGCCAAAAGTGCTAAATATTTTTTCTACTGACGCAGATGAAGCAGTTGCGCACAGAAACTGTTTTATTATTGGTATATGTTTTGGTATTTCTGGTTTATCCTTTTGTAATAACCACCGGTCTATTCCGTTTACCTTAGAGGTACCTAAAAACAAGACGCGACCGGAGTTTTCTGGTAAGAAAGTTTGCTCTGATAAATATTTCAGCTGTCGATTGAATCCCTATTTTTTAGACTAACAATAAAATAATTTTTAAAAAGCCAATTTGTATTTTTTGTTAATATAAAATAAAAAATAAAAAGAATAAAAATTCCTGATTTTTGAGAAAAAAATTGATTTTTGATTTTTAAAATAAAAATCAAAATTTGCCCAACCCTGCTTTATCGTCACCCAATCGTCGAGTTAAGATTTAACGCAATCACAATTTATACGCTCATTTCTAAACACGGCTTAATGTGTCAAAGTCAAAATGTCAGATGCTAAAGTAAACAATATTTTGGTAGCCACTGTGTTTTTAAATTTGATTCATATGCATAATGACCTTTGGACCCGCACGTTAAGAGCGATTCCGACTATAAATAACTTAAATAATACCCAACAAGTTTTTGTCATATAAATTGTGTAATGAGGTTATATAGGGTGTCCCACCGGGCAGCTATCGCGATCGATTTCTCGAAAAGTACGCTTTGGAATATTTTGAAAATTTGGTAATATTAGTAAAGTAACTAACTAGTTCTGGTTATACCGAAAGTTAATGTCAACTTCCCTATTTTAAATGAAACACCCTATATAATATTTATTTTTTAGTTTCTGTGTAAAGTTCTAAACATAATTTATGTATAATGTTCTATACCTAAGTCAAACCGTTTGTGACTTATTTTTAATTGTATATCAAAAATGCGTTCAACCATTACATAACTATCAATTTCTTCTAAACTAAAGACTTTAATATGAGTTGGGGTTAGGTCCCTTGTAAAGAAAGATCTTCTTTAGTAGACTGTGTCAATATTTTTACAATTAATAAATAAAGAGTGGTCAAAAATAATCGTTAAAAATTATAACGACAAACACCTTAAAAGTCTTTTTTTTTTAATGGAAACCCCTATCTTTTATTACCTTATTCTATTAGGCATTAAAAATAAGGGTAAGTTTGTATTGGGATGTCTATTCCAAAAATTTATAGTTTTCGAAATATTAACGATTTAATATTTATCTATTCTAACCATACTTCTAAGTACGGGTAGGTACGGGGTGACTGTGACGCCACATTTTGTTGTCAAGGCCAACTAGAAGCCAAACTAAGCCGTACTTAAAAGCATTGTTAGAATAAATAAAAATTAAAATCTTAATATTTCAAAATCTATAAATTTTTTGAATAGACATCTTTATATATATAATGTAAAAAGGAATAGGGGTTTCCATTTAAAAAAAATGATTTTTAAGGTTATTGTCGTAATAATTTTTAACGATTATTTTTGACCATTGTGTGAAAATATCAATACAGTCTGCTAAAGTATTTCTTTCTTTACGAGAAACCCAACCCCAACTCATATTAAAGGCTTTTGTTTAGAAGAAATTGATGGTTATGTAATGGCTTGCAAACGTCATTATTGACATAAAATTTAAAATAAGTCAAAAACGGTTGGCCTTAGGTATAGAACATTATACATAAATTATGCTTAGAATTTTACGCAGAATCTAAAAAATAAATATTACATAGGGTGCTCCATTTAAAATAAGGAAGTTGACACTAACTTCCGGTATAACCGAAAGTGGTAGAGCTGTCAAAATATTTTACTGACTGACTGACACTGACTTTATAATTTTACCAAAATTTTAAAATTTTCCAAAGCGTACTTTTCGAGAAATCGATCGCGGCAATTCCCGGTGGTACATCCTGTATTTTGATATTGAAAGTTGTAAATGTAAAAGTTTATTTTTCTTTTTTAGAGCATTTTAATAAAAGCTTGTTTTAAAAAATTTTTTTACTTTTAAATTATTTTTTTTAATTGTCTTAATAACTTAATTGTTAAATAGATATAGCAAATATTTAAATTTAAGCATTTTTGTATTGAAATTTATGGGAATGTGGTCAAAATTCAACACCTTTTGACATAACTGACTTTACCACGTTTCCTTTCTCACCATTCGACAATAACAGGTAGGTAAAATATGCCTATGGTTTAAAATCAAAAGGGTCTGTGTTTATTTAGACAGGGTTGCTTAAAACCTTTAAAATAACGCATGGTGTGATTTCGTATTTTTGAATGGTGTGGTCATTTTTATAGGAACATTTTGTTTTAGAAAACCACATAGACAGTAGTTTGGGTAAGACGATGGTTTATTATCAGCCTGGGTAACAAGTTAATAAAAAGACCAGAAATTTGTTTCAAGCGCGATTTTCTTTTTTAAAGGTTTGTGTTTGTGTATGTGTAAATAAATTTAAATACACAATTATTAAAGCAACCTTAATGCCCATCGTTTAGTTTAAATCTCATCTTTACTGTTTTATTATTGACGTTTCCATTCATCACAATAAATTATTATGTCGTTTTAACAACCTAATTTATTAAATATTCTTTAGCAACAGATTTTAATCTGAATATCGATTTTTAGTACTAAATTATTTAGAATAAAATATTCTTTTAGGATATGATAACCAATCACGATTTGGAAAACAACAAGTTATAACCAGTATAAACACATATTTAAAAACGTTCATCCTACACGAAGAAGCTGTTAAAAATAAATGGCGCAATTGCTGATCAGAAACTTAAAAAACTGAGTGTCAAACAATAACAAATGAGGCGTAATTATCTTTAGAATATCTTATATCCAACACAAATGAGGGAAAACCTACTGGTGTGTCCATTTAAAGTTTCTCAATATTGGTCATTTCTAGTCAAACCGAAAGTGATACAAAACAAGTGAACAGATCTAACAAAATGTATATTTATTTAAAATTATGTCATATAGGTACCGACAATCCAAATTTTATTTTTCATTCTAAAGAATTAAAATGTTACTGGATATTACTTTATTATTGGTTAAAAGAATAGCTTCTTTAGCACTTTATTCCTTTACTGGTGGTTCCATTTAAAATTTGACAGTACTGGTCATTTTTGGTCAAACCGGAAGTGATAAAAAACAACTAAACAGATAAAACAAACAGACAAAACAAAATGAAAATTTATGTTATATACCGACAATCCAAAGATTATTTATTCATTCTTAAAAATAGAAATGTTACTGGATAAGAGTTTTTATGTTAATATAAATAACAGTTCCTTAAGCACTTTAAAAATCCAATGGTGGTTCCATTTAAAATTTGATAGTTCTGGTGATTTTTAGTCAAACCGGAAGTGATACAAAACAAGTAAACAGATTAAACAAATTGCAAATTTATGTTTTATACCGACAATCCAAATATTATTTTTT
Organism: Listronotus bonariensis; assembly: GCA_014170235.1. Lineage (NCBI taxonomy): Eukaryota > Metazoa > Arthropoda > Insecta > Coleoptera > Curculionidae > Listronotus > Listronotus bonariensis. The sequence goes on from JACEGR010005558.1 coordinate 23,667, forward strand.
TATCCTTAAAAATAAAAATGTTACTGGATAATATTTTACCTTTAATTACTAGAGATAACAGCTTCTTAGCACTTTAATAATCCCTAACTAAATGCAACACTATAACATAAAATTATAGCAACTTTACACTTAGCACCACACAATAAACTCACTCACATAGATACCAACGACTCTAACAAAACGAACTATTTCATACCCTCGACAAACTGCAAAAATTCCTTGGTCTTAAGAATGCCACTGTATTCACCTCGGAGTTCACTATTCACGGTTCCTTTTTAGGAACCTTTATCACTGCGTTACAGGTAGTTAGTACCGGAGGTACCGTCCAAAGAACTGTTAAACTCACACACGAAGAGATGTCAGCGTCCGAAATGGACCATCGTCGGCCATTTGATATTCTGTCTTTGTCTGACTTTCTTTAGTGCGTTTCTTGGTGCCCACGATGCCGGTACCGGCTTGCCGAAGAACCTTGATGAAGTGGAATGCCACCCCTCTACTTGGAAAACGGTCTTTTCGTTTTGCTAAAGCACGATACATGGGTGTGGGTTGTTTGCATGGAAGATTTAAAATTGTTTTTTTTTTGTCGGAAGCTGGAGATTTATAAACTTGAGGTCCTTAGATGCAAAACCAGATAAAGTCGTACCCAGAGGCGCGATTTGGGTGAGGAGCTGGCCACCCCTCTCCCAATAGGACGATTAGCCTCCCCAAAATTATAGATCCTATAGAATATATCAGTGTTTTTTAGCAAATATACTTAATTAACTGGATCTTAAGCACCCCCAAAATCAGTGGATAACTAGCTACTGATCGTACCAAGAATTTTAGTTTTTGTTTTATTTAAAAAGTAAAATTGTCCTAAAGAGGAACACTTTTCTGAAAAAAATATTTTAAAGTTTGTAAAAAACAGTGCATTTCTTGGTTTGCCCCTCCAGGGCCCGGATCAAGCGTGAAGCCGTGGAGCAGCCGCTTCGGCGCCGGATCCGGATGGGACGTTAAAAAGGTAAAAGAGAGTTAAACTGGTCTTACTTTTTAGAATAAAAAAATAAAATAAAATCATTAAAAATGTTATTCTTTGAAAGAGATTTTTTCTCAGGGTATGTCCTAACATGGACCTTAGAGCTATATACAAAAAATCTTAAAATTGCTCTATGTTTTTTAATCTTTGACAGAGTTTTTAACTAAGAGAATAGTTAATGCACTCCTCCCGTGGCGCGTTTAAAAGCGGCTTTCAAACAGTGCCAGCAAGGTCGAGCCACCGTGTACCATGCGAAGCGAACGACTGCACAGTATAGAAAAGGATAACAGGCTTTGTTTTAGCAAGCAAGTCGTCAGAGGAAAGGCGGGGTAGGAGGGGCCTAATTGGAGCCGCGTCGTCGAGTGCATTAACTATTCCTTTAGCTGATAAGCTCTGTCTTTGGTGCACTATTCCTTGCGAGGTAAGCAATCTTTAAATTAATCAATAAAAACGAAATGACGTACTAGTACACCATACAGAGATAGCAACTTTTAGAATATTTTCAATATTTTGCACTGTACGTTTTGGCTGTTTAGTTGAAATACAATATCTTTCGTAGAAGCTTTGTCTTTTGCGCTAAAATACCATAAAATCAACAGCAACTACAAAGCAACTTTCAAAATTTTTACTGGTAAATCGTATTTAAAATTCGTCGACCAAAAAATGTGACATGTCTTTATTAGTTTTATAGTTCTAATAGTATAAATACATAACAACCTTATTGGCGGTAGCATTTTATTTTTAATTTATATTTCAATAAAATTATAAAAACTATAAAATTGTGTAGTCTGCACTAACCAAAGGTTAAATTAACTACATGTTTTACTCGTTGAAGATCGACGGTTATGAAGGAGTTGGCGATGATCTCGGTACCATTGAGCGTTTTAAGAAAAATAAAATAGTTTCATATTTCAGGCATTTTATATCAAGTCAACCTACATATATTTTAGTTATAAATTATATAAAAGTAATAGTAATAATTATATTTTATAATTTTAGTAATCAGGTTTTGACTTTTCTGGGCAAAATTGTAAAATGAATAGATTAAAACGTTGTTTGTAATGTCAGGAAGTTTTTCTATAAATGTAACGAGTACTCTAAGTTTCTTGGGGAGTCCCAGATCACGACATATTTTGGCCAACTCTGGCACAAAGGGTTCTTCTCCTACTTTCTTCTTACATTCTTCTAACTGAGCATTTGCGTTTTCAGTTTTCTCTTCTATCGACGATTATCTGAGAAATCAATAAAGATACTACTTCCATTTTTTATCACATTATTGTCGCTCTTTCTTTTAGAAGGAATTAGCCAAAGGGTCACTTTAATGCATTATTTTATAGTTTCACTGAGAAGCCTCTCACACAATCCAGTTTGTTCGTTCCTTTGTCCCTAGAGTCATTAGTCTGTGAAATTTTCTATTGGCAAAGGTTAACCCCTTTTTCAGACCTGCAAATCTTTAACTCCTATGTTAATCATCTACATTTAATTTTACATAAAGCCTTCACGTTAAGCCAGTAATTAAGATTCGAAAGCTTATGGAATGTGTTGAAGGAAATAAAATTTTGTTTTCGAGTGTAGTATATTGTGTAACGTGTAGGAAAAGCGATATATTTCTGGCCAATGTAAAGTTTCCTATTGACGAGGCTTTAGTCAAGGCCATGGCTGGAAACTACATTGCCTAGCAACGCATTCCTACTCACAGGAATAATGCATTTTAGGGGAAAGAAAATGTATTAGAAATTTTCTGTCGGTCGGAGAAAAACTAATTTTTAACAAATATAGTAATCTATCAAAAAAAAAAAATATAAAATAAAATATTAATAATAAATTGTTTTAAGTCGCAAAAAAGCTAGATAACTCTTAATCAAAATAAGAAGTAATGGTATCGTGTAGTTGGAAAGTGGTTTATTCAATTGACTGTTGGGATCTTTGAACTCTACTCTTTCGCGTGTAGGCAAATTTGTGGAAATATAAAGATTTTAGTCCTCTCAAAAGAAAAAATAGTAATGAATTAATAATTTTTAAACCAATATTTATATACTAACTTATCAAAAAATTGGTTTAACTCGCGTAAACTAGATAATTCTAAATCAAAATTTAAAAATGGAGTTGGATCGTGTAGTTACCTGAAATCTTTAAACTCTGCTCTTTTGCGTGTATGCAAATTCATGGAAATATATAGATTTGCGTCCAATTGGAGAAAAGTAATTTTTAAACCAATATTTATATACTAACTTATCAAAAAAAGTTTTAACTCGCGAAAACTAGAAAACTCTAAATCAAAATAAAAAAGTAGTTATATCGTGTAGTTACATGGAAAGTTATTTATTCATTTAACTGTTGGGATCTTTGAACTCTGCTCTTTTTCGTGTATGCAAATTCATGGAAATATATAGATTTGCTTCTGATCGGAGAAAGTATTTTAAACCAATATTTATATACTAACTTATCAAAAAAGAAAAAGTTTTAACTCGCGAAAACTAGATAACTCTAAATCAAAATAAAAAAGTTGTTGTTATAGTTATCTGGAAAGTTATTTATTTATTTGACTGTTGGGATCATTGAACTCTGCTCTTTTTCGTGTATGCAAATTCATGAAATATATAGATTTGCGTCTGATCGGATGAAAAAGTAATTTTTAAACCAATATTTGTATACTAACTTATCAAAAAAAAAAAGTCTTTATTCGCGAAAACTAGATAACTCCTAAATCAAAATAAAAAAGTAGTTTATTATAGTTACCTGGAAAGTTATTTATTCAATAGACTGTTGGGATCTTTGAACTCTGCTCTTTTGCGTGTATGCAAATTCATGAAAATATATAGATTTGCCTCCGATCGTATACTAACTTGTCAAAAAAAAAGTTTTAACTCGCGAAAACTAGATGACTCCAAATCAAAATAAAAAAGTAGTTGTATCGTGTAGTTTCCTAGAAAGTTATTTATTCAATTGACTGTTAGAATCTTTGAACTCTGCTCTTTTGTGTGTATGCAAATTCATGAAAATATATAGATTTGCCTCCGATCGTATACTAACCTTGTCAAAAAAAAGTTTTAACTCGCGAAAACTAGATAACTCCAAATCAAAATAAAAAGTAGTTGTATGGTGTAGTTTCCTAGAAAGTTATTTATTCAATTGACTGTTAGAATCTTTGAACTCTGCTCTTTTGTGTGTATGCAAATTCATGGAAATATATAGATTTGCGTCCGATCGTACACTAACTTATTAAAAAAATAAAAATGTTTTAACTCGCGAAAACTAGATAACTTTAAATCAAAATAAAAAAGTAGTTGTATCGTGTAGTTACCTGGAAAGTTATTTATTCAATTGACTGTTAGAATCTTTGAACTCTGCTCTTTTGTGTGTATGCAAATTCATGAAAATATATAGATTTGCGTCCTATCGTACACTAACTTATTAAAAAAATAAAAATGTTTTAACTCGCAAAAACTAGATAACTTTAAATCAAAAAAATAAAAAAAAAAGTAGTTGTATCGTGTAGTTTCCTAGAAAGTTATTTATTCAATTGACTGTTAGAATCTTTGAACTCTGCTCTTTTGTGTGTATGCAAATTCATGAAAATATATAGATTTGCGTCCGATCGTATACTAACTTATTAAAAAAATTAAAATGTTTTAACTCGCGAAAACTAGATAACTTTAAATCAAAATAAAAAAGTAGTTGTATCGTGTAGTTTCCTAGAAAGTTATTTATTCAATTGACTGTTAGAATCTTTGAACTCTGCTCTTTTGTGTGTATGCAAATTCATGAAAATATATAGATTTGCGTCCGATCGTACACTAACTTATTAAAAAAATAAAATGTTTTAACTCGCGAAAACTAGATAACTTTAAATCAAAATAAAAAAGTAGTTGTATCGTGTAGTTTCCTAGAAAGTTATTTATTCAATTGACTGTTAGAATCTTTGAACTCTGCTCTTTTGTGTGTATGCAAATTCATGGAAATATATAGATTTGCGTCCGATCGTACACTAACTTATTAAAAAAATAAAAATGTTTTAACTCGCGAAAACTAGATAACTTTAAATCAAAATAAAAAAGTAGTTGTATCGTGTAGTTACCTAAAAGTTATTTAAACAATTGACTGTTGGGATCTCTGAACTCTTCTTTCGCGTGTATGCAAATTTATTGTGTTTTAAATTATATAATATAATTGATGCTTAAAAAACTTTCACAAACGATAAATAATTATTATGATTGTATTTAGTTATTTTTTTAAACGCTGTTTTAAATAAACTGATGCTTAATTTAACTTCAACTGGGATTTTTTGGTAAAATTCAAATCGTTATTGTTTGTATATAAAATACATTAACAATGCGGTTTTTACCGTTTTGTAGATAAACATTTTTGGAAAAAGATGGCTATTCCAATTTGGGTAAAGTTTTTCATGTTTTTATTCTACAGAGTGTAAAAAAATCTTTTTTACAAAAATGTTTTTAAGAGAGACATTCCACAAAAAAAACATTTTTAAATACTAGATACTCTTAATCCTAATGCAATGAATTTTTTAGAGGTCAATAAATGCTTTATTTTTCGAAATATCCATAGCTTAAATTACATTTTTTTAACCGACATCAAAAAAACGGAGGTTATCTATTCGTCCCTTAGATTTTTAAAGAAAAAAGATGAAATTTTAAGGATATTGACAAATATACTGGGTGTTCGATTTAAAATGCTAAAGTTCTTCTTTATCAAAAAATACATATAATTTTTTTAAAAACCTTTAATATACCTTACCTTTTTGGTATACGAATTACTAAAAAAACATTCCTTATTTTTATTCCTAAAATCTAAAAATGGCCCAATAAACAGGGTGTTCCGTTTAAAACAATTGAGATTTAGCATTTTAAATATTGAGATATTGGCCATGCAAGGATTTATTCTGTGGTCCTTAGTGTTTTAAAACATCTAGCTAAGTAATAACTAATTTGTTTTCGTTTGACTTTCTAGTATATCCTGTTTTCTAAATCCGATTCTGTAAACAAAAGTAGAAATTACAATAAAGAAAGAACTAATTTATTAGCCATAGCTTTTTTGGGAGACTCGGAATACATAAAAACATTTAAGGACACGCACGTTAAAAAACCCTACAACTTTAATATAAAATTCTTTGTCATATCTCGTCAAAAAACAGAAATTATGGACTTTCTCGTACCATTGGGCCACCCTGTAGGTCTCAAAAAAATAGACCAGTTTTTGGCCTAGTCTATTGTATATGTCGCAGGCTTATTGTAAAATTAGTCTTATTATAATATATCTAGGCTTCTATAATACGACTAGGAATATTAAAAAACGATATTAATAAATATGATTTTTTTTCTTTGGACAAACCACGAAGGCTTGAAGCCTAAATACTAACGTACCGTGGGTGTCTTAAACGAGGTAAGAGGGAGTTGATATGCCGGTTGATGCAGCTGGTCATCGCACTATGGGATAGAAATTAATTTTTTGGTCAAAATTCTGAAACTTACCAATCTAACTTAAAATAAGGCGCTTTTTACTGGAAAAATATTATAAATTATTACAAATGCTTTTGAAAACCTAAAACTTATTATATGTAATTATAAATTTACACCCCCTTAACATTATAATTTTTTATTGTACAAAATAAACTAAAATGTCAGCTTGTGTGGTTAATTCGGTAGTATTCTAATCAGTAATCCGATGATTGTTATCTCATATGATATACGGGGTACGACAATAGGTATGATTTTTTAAATGGAATACCCTGAATATTATATCACCACCAAAAATATCTTTTAAAATGATTTTAAATAATACTACATTTGATGTGTCTATCTCAATTAGTTTCGGAAATATAATCATCCAAATATGAAAAATAATTTTAAATTATTCTTAGAAGCGTAATAGAGATACATCTTCCCAACTTTTTTATTTTTTAACGTATAAAATAAATAAAAAACACTGTTTTGTTGGGTAGATTCTGTGGAATCCATATCTTTCATAAGAATGCTTTTATCTTTTAGGATATACAGTGTAGGACAAAACATATTAAATTTTAAAATGGAAAACCTTGTAAATTATCAAAAAATCTTGTATCTGTCCTTACACTCAGAAGTAGCAAAAAGTAGGAAGGCAATTGTAAGTACAAAAACTGATAAAGAAAAAGGTAAAAAAATCTTTGACAAAAGTAGCGAGAGTTCGCGAGACTGTATCGGAAACACAACAATAGCTCTTATTATTTAAACTCTTTTACTTTTTTTAGTAAACAAGGCTAATAATAAACTTAGTAGAATAAATGTTGTATATTTATGTTTACTTAAAATACATTTTCAAGTTTCTTATTACCCCAATGGAAGTCGTCATATCCTTTTATAATTTTGCGTACATGTAGTTTGGAGTATCTACTTTGAAATATACAGCATGAGCCATTAAAATTTTAAAGTTGATTTTTGACCAAAATAATGGATTTCTATCCCATAGTGTATCGGCGCGTCGCTGTAAAGGATAGCGGCGCCTTTGTATAATATAGTCCGATTGCAGGCGGCCTTTTTTATGTTTTTTGTATTATTTTCAAAGGGTACCGAATTTGCGCTTTTAAGATGTTCTTACTATAAATTCGTCGTATTATAATACGACGGGTGGTATGTCAGGGGAATTGCAAAGCATAGTAATTAGATTTTTGAAAGTGCTATAGACGGTCATGCAAAACTGTCACATTGATGCGGTCATGGTTATTTCTGGATAGTTAAATCTTTTTTTTAATTCCTTAAGAAAGCAAATTAAAAAAGAATTAACTAACTAGAACTAACCATGACCACCTCAATATGACGTTATGTTTTAAAGCCCATATGAAATGTACAAGCAAATGTCATTAAAACGGACCATGCTTTAATAAATATTCCAAATGTTTAATTTGTATTTTAAATAGTTTAATAAAGCTTAAAATATTTAAAGTAAATGATTAAAATACAATTCGGCTAAAGGTGGGTCCAGACTTGAACATTTTAGCCCGAACGAACAGAACGAACTGAGCGCGCAGGAAAAAAACAGAATCAGCAGTCCAAACAAAATATTGTTGCATTCCCGCGAATATACATGATAATAAAAGATCGACTTTTTCTGAAGTATTTATTTGTAGTGTAGGTATTTGCTCTTATTTTTTTCCACAAAAAGAAAAAACGGTATCTCTGATAAAAATAAAAAGGAGATAATTCCATCTAGAAGACATGCATTCTGAGAGAGTAGTAGTTTTTACCGCTTTTTTATTATTTGTAAAATGGCCAAAAAGAAAAAAAACAACCCATGTTTGGGATTCCAAAACACAGGGTATTGCTCATAAGTGTCGATTAATTTTAAACACTTCCTTGTCCCACTCCATTTCAAGTTATATTGTACCTAACCTTAATTTACCTCTACATAACACAAAACAAAAGACCCGAATGGTGCGAGCAACTCGGACTTTTAATATCTCGTCAGCTGACTAATTCGGCGAACAATAAATCCTTTTAAGCAATTTCGATTTACCGACAAGCTACGGAAAACGTTTGGCGCGTTCAATTCGGCTCGGACGCAGGTCCAGACTCTGAAAATTCTGATCTGCGCTCAGTTCGTTCTGTTCGTTCGGGCTAAAATGTTCAAATCTGGACCCACCTTAACATACTGTCAGTCATATTATAGCTTTCTTCGCGGGTCTAGTAATGAACCGATTCTGAACCAGAATGGAACTGGTTTAGAATTATTTTAAAGCGCATGTCTAGTTATTTATTAGTTCGGAATTTTTATTTACCGCGAACGATTTTCTATACAGCTGAGGATGTATTCCAACCTAGCCTTTTGGTTAGGATTTTCATGGTTAAATTGGATACTACACAAAAAAAATTAAATTCAAACAAAAAGGTAAATTGTTATACTGTCGAAAGCTACTCGAGGTCTCTCGGCAGAAGACGAGGGATTCCCTGCCTCCTCTCGTTTTTAACATAAGTATGTGTATTTAACTAAAGATAAAATTCAAACAACAAAAAATGGTAAAATCTTGTAATATTGTCTATATTTTTTAATTAAATCTTTATTTATTTTATTGCATACATACATTCATACGGAATACAAATAAAAATGCTTTGATTATATATGCTCAGAATCACAAAAATATAAAAAAATATTCAACAGGTATATTAACCCGCATAAAAAGTGGCAGAAACAAATAAACTGTAATACAACGGTTTATTTCTGTACCACAAAAACAGAAAACAGCTGACCATGTCGACAACGCGCATGAATTGCGAACTGAACTTTTAGTTCCGACAATAATCCCAGGACTTCTAATCAGGTTACAAACCGGTAACGAACTGATTCTATTGTAACCCGCGAACACGGAACTGATACTAAAAATTCAGGATTTTACTAACCGTGAACGCTGCTTTTTCACTGCGCATGCGAATAGTCCCAGAACCGGTTCGGAATCAAACCCGCGAACAAACCTTATAATACCTTATACCTACCGGATTTATTGCAATCGGATTCTAAAACCATCGCGCAAAGTTTAATCTGTAACAATAAGCCTAACAAGGTGCACGCGTATGATATTTTGCCTAAAATTTTTAGGTAAATTGTGAGAATCTTAGCGTTTTACAATACGCCCAGTGTATTATAAAAGCCTAGGTATATTATAATAAGACTAAATTTACAATAAGCCTCGACATATATACAGTTAGGTATTACAATCGGTGCAATATTTGTAGACTTTTGCCCACACACACAGCTAATAACATTATTAAGTCGTTAAGATTTGTAGTACACTTTTATATTTATTTGAAAAAATAATAAAAAATTGTATTTGTATGGTACATTGCTTAAAAGCTTGGTTTCATTATCTAGTCCAAAGAATAAAAAAAAACATTTTTAAATTATAATAGGCCACAATAACCATAATGACCTTGTTATAATGTGCTACCTGTGGTGAACTCTTAATATGCTCAGATTTTTTTAATAAAGCAAGAACCAATTTAGTAGTTTTTATGGCGCCCATTATGGGCTATTATTTCTGCGGCCATGTTGTATAAAGTACGTATGTTGCAGGTTGAATTACATACTGCGTTAGTTGTTGGAACATATTATCCTTAGGGTACGAGGATTAATTGTATCATTGCTTAAGGTTGTCACTCTTTTAATTGCCAATATACAGGATGGTCATTTAAAAACGAAACAGAGCTAATTAAGGGCACATAAGGTCATTTAAGGAAAAATTCTCGATCCCGTCAATTTTTCGTTTTAGGATGAAACATTTTTTCACCTTAGGGGAAACATTCTTTCGCCATTTTTACCCCCTGAACTGCAACCGTCTAACAGGGGTGAGAGTCACCCCCAAAAAATTTTAAAGGAAAGAGGGTCGAGTAATACCTTATTTTGAAGGTTGAAGTCTCTGCTATTATTTTCTTTAAAATAACAGGTTGTCAAAATTTTGATTTTTATTCTTTTAATGTATAATTAAAAATTGTTTTGTGCGTCTATAGCGGCGATATTTCCGAAACTATTAAAGATGGAAATATCAAATGTGTGTTTTTTTAAAGCTGATTTAAAAACATCTTTATTTATGACATTTTGTACAGGGTGTTCCATTAAAAAAAACTCTTAATTTTTAAAACTTTTTATTGTTCATTTGTTTCTTTAGTAATGCCCAAAATATAATATATAAAAAAAACTATAAGACTTTTTATAAAATAAGTTTTTTTCCTATCATTTTTAGTTATCGTTGTAAATGAGTAGCAAAATATAAACAAAAACCCTGTATAATTTATTTCCAGAAAACTTGTAGACCGTAAACCAGGTGCAAAATTTTGTTAGTTATTTCCTCTCAGTCCAACATTCTATTTATTAGTCCATTTTTAGATTTTTGGAATAATAATAATTAATTTAAATTTATCAGCGATCCTTATACCAAAACTGAAAGGTTTTTAGGATATTTGGGAATTTTGAAAAGTCATGACAAAAACAAAATTCTAATATAAATATCCTACCTTACTTATGCTTGACTATATATATTATGTTAGCTTAATAAAAAATTAAGTTTATAATTATCTACATCTAAATTTTTACTAAGAATTATACAGGCTGTCTAGAAACTAATATTTAGTGTTATATTAAGTTCTGGACACCCTGTATAATTTTTAGTGGAAAATTTAATTGTAGGTGATTGTACAGTTAATATTCTAGCAATCTAATATAAAATATGTACATACTAAAGCGTTAAGTACGGTAGGAGATATTAAAATTTTATTTTTGTCAAGAATTTTCAAAATCCTTGATATCTCAAAAACCTTACATTTTTGGCATAGGTATCGCTGATAAAAGGAGGAGGGTCGATAATTGAAGATTTACCGCCCATCACCCAATCGAAAAATCAGAATTCAATTTCAAAATATTGTCATGAGTTTTTGTTAAGTTCAGGATGTATACATTTATTTTTAAATGTATAAGTATTAAATCATACAGCAAGTGTCAGATATTTGAACTCAAAAAAGGGTGTCTTGCTATTTTTGTATGTTCTGAATGTTCTTGACGTTTTTAAATAGTTTCAGAGGCATTTTACTTAAAAGAGTTTTTTAAATCATACTTCTTTAGCCTTTTATGAATACTACTCTTATTAAGCTTGCATTTAAACACTTTTTTGATTTGGTTCATAGTGCGCTTTTACTAAATAAAAACTCTCGCGCCAGACTCCGCCAATCCTTATTATTTTTTGCACAATAACTATTTTAATTATTCAAAATATTAAAAACACGTTCAAAAATAGTTAATTCAATTAAAACTCATATTATGTGTTCTTATCCCATTGCTTTTGGTACTAAAATGAATAATAAAAATGAGTTTATATCAATATACGTTCATATGGCTCATACTTTTTTATTTTATCAACTGCATTAAAAACAGATTTTTTACTTAAAATATTATTTTTGTGTTTGTCAAAAGGTTTTCTATAAAATAAAATATAAGTCACGTTAATAGGCTAATAAGCAAAAATTGGACCTTATCGACCGACATTAAAAAAAAACACAAGTTTATTATTGATCTTTTTGGAGCACCCTATATAATTCCACCATCGTCGCCGTTGCTGACGCTTACAACAATTCATGTTCAACCCTCTTGAAGCGTTTTAAGAGTTATGGACTGAAAAGAAATTGGTCACGAAAATCTGTCCCTGGCACACGGACCATTGTTTAAGTATCTTGATACCAATTCAGTATTTTTAAAAAATAAATAACATTTGTGTAGTGTTTTCTTAATAATTTTTTAAATTACTTATCCATAACCTAGACATTTCTCAAAAAATAAACCTCGTTTCCATAAATTATCACAAAAAACAGTATGATTAAATATAACATACAAGAAAAAAACTCTAAGATATCTGCAATTTTTGTATTTATAAACAATACCTAATATCACAATTAATTCAATAAATCCAACAGTATTAGCTTTGTTCGCGGGTTCGCTTCTGAACCGGTTCTGGAACTATTCGCATGCGCAGTAAATAAAGCAGCGTTCGCGGTTAGTAAAATCCTGAATTTTTAGTAACCGTTCTGTGTTCGCGGGTTACAATGGAATCAGTTCGTTACCGGTTCGTAACCTGATTAGCAGTCCTGGGATTCTTGTTGGAACTAAAAGTTCAGTTCGGAATTTCATGTGTATTGTCGACATGGTCAGCTGTTTTCTGTTTTGTGGTACAAAAATAAACCGTTGTATTACAGTTTATTTGTTTTTGCCACTTTTTATGCGGGTTAATATACCTGTTGAATATTTTTTTATATTTTTGTGATTCTGAGCGTATATAAACAAAGGATTTTTAATTGTATTCCTTATGAATGTATGTATGCAATAAAATAAATAAAGATTTAATTAACAATTATAGACAATATTACAAGATTTTAGCATTTCTTGTCGTTTGAATTTTATCTTTAGTTAAATACACATAGGTATTTGTGTTAAAAACAAGAGGAGGCAGGGAATCCCTCGTCTTCCGCCGAGAGACCTCGAGTGGCAATCGACAGTATAACAATTTACCTTTTTGTTTAATTTTTATTTTTTTGTATAGTATCCAATTTAACCATGAAAAGTCCTAACCAAAAGGCTAGGTTAAAATACATCCTCAGCTGTATAGAAAATCGTTCGCGGTAAATAAAAATTTCGAACGAATAAATACCTAGACATGCGCTTTAAAACAATTCTAAACCAGTTCGGTTCTGGTTCAGAATCGGTTCATTACTAGATCCGCGAACAAAGCTATTTTTCAGCGTATTTTATTTTTAATCATCATCACATTTTACAAATGGATTTTCCGGAGTAAACCATGTCCTCTTCTTCCAGTGCATTTTTTCATAATCCCACACAGATGCCAAACCTGTTATTGGATTCATTTGAAGATCAATCTGCCTACGGAGCTGAGCCCTTTATGTGAAGGGAGAAAAGACTCCGGCAATTCACTGTAGACAAATAGTCGCATGAAAATAAAAAGCCATATTCCCAGAGAGCAGAGAATTAATGTGTACCCGACTGGTTCCATCCAATCCCCATTTCCTTAAAAAGAAAAAAGTATTTTTGAGCTTATTAACACTGTTATACTCGGGAGAATTTTTGAAAATATTTGTGAAAGAGTAAATAATTTAGTGGTACTATTAATATTTTTGTATCGGTACTATAACAACTAAAAAACAACGGAACTTTTTCCACCTTAAGGTGAAGTGCAAGATTTTTGACATTTTAACTTAAAAGGAAATTTATATCTTGTAACAAGAAAGTCAAATAAAATACACTCATTGACAAAAATATTGTATATTCTTGATTTTCTCCATGAACTTCAATGCTCTAATTTAAATGGCCCAATCTCTTTTAATAATTAGGTTATTAGGACAATTTTAAAAAGAAAATGTTAAGGCAAGGTGAAGCTACAACTTTGGCTTAACCGTTTTTATTTATTGTTAACAATACATTCTACAGGGTGATTAAACTTTTTGGCAAATAATTAATAATTTTTAATCGCCTTGTGTGATGCGCTGTTGAAAGGCAGTAATTTTATTTGCATATAAATTATACCCTTACTTATCACAATTTGATTACGCTCTTTTAACAGCACATCATACAAAGAAATTAAAAAATACTCATATTGTTCCGAAACACCTCGTATAAAAACACGTGCTTTTGTTTTTATACGTTTATTAACAATCGAACGTAACTATGGTTACAACGACAAAATCTTTACTTGTCAATGTCTCGAAGTTTACACCACAAAAGTCGAATCTATACTAATCATTCGAAGGTTTTCTGTCGCCCTTTAATAGTAATATGGAAGAGTGAAAAACGATCTAGAATTTTGGAGAAATATCGCAAAAATTCCATAGTACAGGATGGCATAAAAGTTCTCAATGGATAATTCGGGCGGTTTTGGAAACCTTCGAAAGTGATGAAAGAACTTGGAAAAATAAAAGTAAATTATTTAAATAAATTAACAAACTAAATTTAATGATCCTAACTCTCTAAAATTATCTAACGTAAACACATTTTTGAAAGTCTGTAACAATATTTTCATAAACGTTTAATCACCCTGTAAGATGTATTGTTAACAGAAATAACAATTGTTACGCCATTCACCATCCTTTTAACATTTTTTTAATTGTCTTAGTAACCTAATTATTAAAAGAGATATGGCCATTTAATTTAAATCAGTTTTGTTATAAAGCGTATGGAGGAAATCGAGCATATGCGAATTTTTTTCCATGAGTGTACAATTATCCGATTTTAATAATTACACACAATAACAAAAATAGGTCGACAGTAGCCCAATATTTTAGTCATCCATAAATTCATTTTACAGGTTTTAGTTTAAAAATCAAGAAACTCAAGGCTGTAATTTATAATTCTACATGAGAGAATAATTGTACAATTTTGTATACAGTGACCGGCAAAATGTTCGCAACATAAGGAAAATTACGAATTTTTTGTCTGGCGATCGCCTTTAAATGTCTGATTACCTAAAATTATCTTTTGACATATGTCATGTAAACAGCGATATAGCGGGAAATTTAAAAAAATCAATATAAAATCATAAAACATGGAATCACAAAATATCCGCAAAAGTCTAAAAGTAAAAAGAGCTTAAAATTTAATCCTAGCCCCGAATATAAAATTTGAAGCATGTATTAACAAAAAAAAAGTGAATTCGCCATTTTTTTTACAAAGTTTAAATGTACCATTTTATGTACCAAGCCAGCATTATTTATCTAACATTATTTGTTTGGGTCAAAATAAAACTTTTTTTTTGACAAAGAGATCATTGAAAAATATAGGTTTTTACCAGTACACCAGTGTGTATTTTTAAAAATATTTTCAATATTTTCCAAACCAAAACGTTAGAATGTTTGGAAATGGTAAAATTCATTTATCCTAATCATTTTCTACGTTACTTAAAAAATGAGTAGTAAATATTGCCCCATTTGCCCACTAGCTAGTAAAAATGACATTAAAAAATACGATCAATTTTTGAATCACCCTGTGTATTTTCTTAAAAGGAACTCAAAGTAGTATTTAAATTTTAAATCTCAAATCTATTAAAAAACGTTATTGTCTTAGTAATTTTGTGTGAAAATATTATACCAAATACCATCCTTATTTCGATTAGCAACTGGAAATTTTATTTTTGCACACGCTTTTCTTTCAGTTCTCCCTAGTTTTCGATTCGGGACAATATTGAAAATATTCATGTGCTGAAAAACTTTTTAAAACAATTGAAGCTCTAGTGGTAATAAAAGAAAGAATTTTACACCTCTACTTAAAACCAATCACATCATTTTCTTTCAAATACTGTCACTAGTTAATTGACACTTTTCGTCATGTCAGTGACAATATTCATTATACAGTTGCCTGTTTGGTTTTACCTAAGCCGAAAATTTGGTAATTTTGCAATTACATTTAATGTAATAATTTAAGATTCGCTTATTAATTATTGGGTTTGTCATATTGGTCTCTGGTGACTTACCTCTATGCGCATGAAATTCAGCAAAAGTTTGACAAAAACTAGCTCTATAAAGCGCTTTCTTTTCATCTTTTCCAAGAAGTCTCCAGTCCCCCTTCTGTTTTTCGTAAAGACTCTGAATTTCCGCAGTGGTTTCTTTCCATCTTATGGCAGGAAATGGAATGGCACCTGAATCCACGTACGAAGGGGTACCATTAATACCTACGTTATGTAAATATACTGGGTGTAATTTAATTGATGACTAAAAATACAGGATATGATTTCTTAGCCTATTTTAGGAAGAAAAGTTTATAATAACATATGACCTAAACTTCCTAACTTGTGAGCTACAGGGTTTTAAAATTTAAGAAAAAAATCTTATTATTATCCTAACTTTAAAACTGTTCGAGATATTTTCATGAAATTTAGCAGGCACCTACTCAGCACCGATGGACATTTTTTAATGTAGGAGATTTTTGGTTATTTTTACTAGTGGCATCCGTACGGGATGTATACTAAAGATTTTTAAAGAAAGAAATATGGTACGCCATTGCCTTTTCCAAAAGTAAAAACTATTTTTAAAATTCCTATTTATTTTGCAACAAATTTGATTTCTTGATCCTTTTTTGTCGAATGCACCGTTTTTGCGTAAAAAATATAAAAACCGTTTTTGATGCATGTTTGGTATAGCGAAATTATTTTAAACAATAGGCTAGTGCCTTTTTTTTATTTTTTATGCGAAAACGGTGCATCATTAAATTTGTTACAAAATAAATAAGGATAAAAAAAATATCTTTGGAAAAGCAATAGTGTCCACTATATTTGTTTATTTTAAATCTTTAGTATTTATCCCATACGGACCCCACTGGAAGAAATATTTAAAAATTTTCTACATTTAAAAAATCGTATTGATGCTTAGTAGGTGCGTGCCAAATTTCATTAAAATATCTCGAACAGTTTTAAAAGAATGATAAGAATTTAATATTTTTCTTAAACCCTGTAACACCCTGTAGCTTGAAAGTTAAGAGGTTTAAAACATATGTTAATATGAACTTTTCTTTCTGAGCTAAGGAATCTTATTCCGTATTTTTGGCCATCAAATAAATTACACCCTGTATAATTATTAAAAAGTCTTTAACCAAAAATGACACTCCCGTTTAATTTAAAATTGACTTAAAAAGATGACTATTAAGTTCGGCATAGTCCAATTAAATAGAGCCTGAAATCACAATTTGGGGGAGTGAATGAATTTTTGACATAAGTTACTTTCAACCCCTCTGGAAAGGGGTTGAAAAAGGGTAATAATTGTGTTTTATTGGAATCATTTTAAAACGGTTGGAGATAGAGAAAAAGTTCTGGTTAGTTCTAGTTCTACATTGAAATGGTCCTAATCATTTTTTCCTTAGATGACATAAGGGTGGATAAAACTTAAGGGATGATAATTTTAATTAAAAAAATTATAACTAATTAACAAATTCATGCATTTGCATTTTTTGACATAGTTAACTCTGATTGTGTGTTAAAACGGTTGGAGATAGAAAAAAGTTCTTCTTCTCTAAAAATTCTACATCGAAACATTTCTCATCATTATTTCCTTAGATGACATAAGGGTGGATAAAACTTAAGGGATGGTAATTTTAATTAAAAAACATATAACTACATATTTAACAAATTCATGTATTTGCATTTTCTTTTTGTCATTATTACCTATAAAGTGTCTATAAACGAAGTATACAAGAGTTTTTGTTTTAACCCCCGAAAAGGGGTAGAAAAAAATAAGGTGTTTTCTTGGAATTACTTTAAAACGGTTAACGTTAGAGAAAAAATTCCTAACAAAAGTTTTAAAACTAAAAATTTTACATTGAAATGGTTTCTATCATTTTTCCCCAGATGATATTAGGGTTGCTAAAAGTTAAGGGATGATAATTTTAATTTAATAAAAAACATAACTATTTAACAACTTCATGTATTTGCATCTTTTCTTGACATAATTAACTTTAGAGTGTCCAAAAACGAATTAAAGAAGATATTTTGTTTCCACCCCTCCGGAAAGAGGCTAAAAAAGGTAATAATTGTGTTTAATTGGAATCATTTTAAAACGGTTGGAGATAGAGAAAAAGTTCTGGTTAGTTCTAGTTCTACATTGAAATGGTCCTAATCATTGTTTCCTTAGATGACATAAGGGTGGATATAACTTAAGGGATGATAAGTTTAATTAAAAAAATTATAACTATTTAACAAATTCATGTATTTGTATTTTTTGACATAGGTAACTCTAAAGTGTCTATAAACAAAAAATAAAGTTGATTTTGTTTTAACCCCCGGAAAGTGGTTGAAAAAATAAGTTAAGTATTTTTTGGAATAACTTTAAAACGGTTGAAGTAAGAGAAAAGAATTCTTTACAAAATTTGTAAAACTAAAAAAATTACAACGAACTGGTTCTCATCATTTTTTGCAGATGACATTAGGGTTGCTAAAACTTAAGGGATGATAATTTTGTTTAAAAGAACTTATAACTATGTAACAAATTCATTTATTTGCATTTCTTTTTCAACCCCTGGAAAGGGGTTGAAAAAAAATATAAAGTTGCTTTCTTGGAATTAATTTAAAAGGTTGAAGTTGAAGAAAAAATATGGTATTTTGACAAAACAAAAATGGTAGATTTTTATTAAATGGCTTAAAACAATGAAATTTTCGAACAACCAAAAAAAAGAGCTCTACCGCAAAACAAGTTAAAAAGTGTTTATGTTGTTAGTGTTTAGTGTTAGACGATTATTATTTAATTTCTTATTCTATTTTCTACTGCTGTATTATTAAAAAGCTTAGTTTAGGATTAGTTAAAAAAAAAAATCATATATATTTTTTGTTTGTAGACACTTAAACTAAAAAAAATTCAACCCCGGAAGAAGGGTTGAAAAAAAAGTGTTTTTTCGCAATTACTTTAAAACGGTTAAAACTACAAAAAAATCTTTACAAAAGTTGTGAACTAAAAAATATAAATCAAAATGGATCAATCATTTTTTCCCCAGATGACATTAGGGTTGCTAAAACTTAAGGGATGATAATTTCAATTTAAAAAAGATTATAACTGTTTAACAAATTCATGAATTTGCATTTATTTTTAACATAATTATCCTTAGAGTGTCTACAATCGAAGTGTAGGAGAGATTTTGTTTCAATCCCCGGAAAGAGGTGAAAAAAAAATTAATGTGTTTTTTGAAAATATATTTTAAAATGGGTAAAGTTAAAAAAAGTTTTTACAAAAGCTGTAGAGCTAAAAATTCGACATCAAAATGATCCTTATTATTTTTTCTCCAGATGATATAAGGGTGGCTTAAACTTAAGGGATGATAATTTTAATTAAAAAAATCATTCCTATTTAGCAAATTTATGTATTTGCAATTTTTTGAAATAATTACCTCTAAAGTGTCTATAAACAAAGTATACAAGAGTTCTTGTTTTAACCCTCCGAAAAGGGGTTGAAAAGAAATAAATATTAAATTAAAATTATTTTAAAACGGTTGATGTTAGAGAAAAAAATCCCAACAAAAGTTTTAGAACTAAAAATTTCACATCGAAATGGTATCCATCATTTTTCCCCAGATGACATTAGGGTTGCTAAAACTTAAGGGGATGATAATTTCAATTAAAAAAAAAAATAACTATTTAAAAACTTTATGTATTTGCATTTCTTTTTGACATAATTAACTTTAGAGTGTCCAAAAACGAAGTTTCAACCCTGCTGGAAAGGGGTTGCAAAAAGGAATTAATGTGTTTTATTGGAATTATTTTAAAACGATTGGCGATAGTGCAAAAAGTTCTTTACAAAAGTTGTAGAGATAAAAATTCTACATCGAAATAGTTTTCATTATTTTTTCTTAGATTACATTGGGGTGGCTAAAACTTAAGGGATGATAATTTTAATTTAAAAAATTATGACTTTTTAACAAAATCATGTATTTGCATTTTTTTGACATAGTTAGCTTCAAAGTGTCTATAAATGAAGAATAAAGTAGATTTTTTTAACCCTCCGGAAAGGTGTTGAAAAAAAAATTTAAATTTTACATCGAAATGGTTCTCATCATTTTTTCGCAGATGACATAAGGGTTGCTAACACTAAAGGAATGATAATTTTTTTTTAATCATATCTATTTAACTCATGTATTTGCATTTCTATCTGACATAATTAACTTTAGAGTGTCTTAAAAGCAAAGTGTGGAAGATATTTGGTTTCAGCCCCTCTGAAAGGGGGTTAAAAAAATGTTTTATGTGTTTTATTGGAATTATTTTAAAACGGTTGGAGTAAGAGAAAATAGTTCTTTACTAAGTTGTTGAGCTAAAAAATTTTCATCGAAATGGTTCTCATAATTTTTCTCCAGGTGATGTTAGGGTAACTATAAAAAAAGTATCATAAGTATTTAACAAATTCATGTATGTATTTGAAATTTTGGTACTCCCTGTATAATATATTTTTTAAATACCAATAACTATTTTGCAAATCTTTATATTTAAACAATTTTGTAAAGCTCTAGATGGTATAATACCATAGTTGGAACGCATTTTAGTTTTAAGGGTTTTTTAATATAACATCTTTTTGACGCACCCTGTGTGGTAAATCTATTTTTTTATAAACCATAGATATTTGTGCATAATTCCTATACACTTTTTTTTCAATTGCAATAGTAACGTCAATATCGAATTTAAAATGTAAACTATTTTTTTAAACACTGTGTATGTTTTTTTGATATTATTATACATATAAACCTTCCTCTAGAATCATTCTATCTATTTAAAAAAAACGGCATCAAAATTCGTTCAATAGTATCGAATTTTAAATGTAAACTATTTTTTTAAACACTCTGTATATGTTTTTTTATATTATTATACATATAAACCTTCCTTTTGAATCACTCTATATATTAAAGAAACTCATTAAAATCCGTTAAGAATAGTAACGTCAATATCGAATTTTAGTTATAGTTTATCCAAGATAGTCGACCCGTGCCCACTTCGTTGGGCGTTAATATAGGAACTTTTTGTTTAATCATAGTAAAATATAGCCTATAACACTCTTGAATAGTGAAGCTTTTTAAATGTGAAAGAATTCTTATTATAGATTTAGTACTTCCGAAGATTAACGGCTACAAACAAACAAAGCCACAAAGTTACAAACTTTACCTCTTTATATATTAGTATAGATAAACAGTAAACTTAATACGGTATGGTAGGCTATTCTATCGACAAATTTTAAAATTACCTTTTGTAAATAGGGTGATACCTACTAAGTGCTAAATATTAAAAAATAAATATATTTTCTTACCATAACCAACCATTTCTCTAGTACCAACTCTATCTAACCAATATTTGTCTCTATTTTCAGCCCTATACCCCATTTGCCTAATTTTAATTACATTAGCAAATACTCTTACGGGTTTAAGAAATGCCATAACTTTTAAAAACTCTTATTTGTTTTTCTTAAGCTTATTTGACAGTTACTGTATTTGACTTCTAACATCAAAAAACGAGTCACTTTGAACTAAACCACCTTATTTTTTTATTTATTTAGCACAGCCTTCTTTAACTAAATAGGCAAAAAATTTAATATTTAGAATAGTAGGGAAGCCTACTATGCTAAATGGAAATTTACTCGCTGAATTTACACGAGTAACTCGTATACGTTTAAACAATTCTTATACGAATTCGTATGTGTAAATGACAGCTCGTTTATTGTATAGAAGTTAGGATTAAAGTTGAAAGGAATCCGACTACCGATACGAGTGAAAGAGTTGTTTATTTACTTAAAATGGCGAAAAAGCAACTGTCGGCAGAAGATCCCGATCAATTTATTGATATTTACTATAACATGAAGTGTTTATGGGAGGTTCGATGTAAAGAATTTAGGATCTTAATGCTAGAAATAAAGCATATTCTACAATAGCAGATATTTTGAACATTTCGGTGGAATTTGTGAAGAACAAGATTAATAATCTACGTTCGACTTATAACCAAGAAAAAAAGTTCTTGTATCTCAGACAACAGGTTAATTGATATAATTTTTTTTATTCAAACAATTACCTAATATTTTGTTTTTAGGTTCAGGAACTGAAGATATATATGAACCTTCACTTCCATGGTTTGCAAAAATGAGATTTTTGGATGATGTTATAACGCCGAGAAAAACTATATGTTCCTATGAAAACTCCGAAGTAAGTTACAATATTTTTATTTTTGAACAGTTCGAGTACAAACTTAAATATTATACGTGTCCATTGGAAATCTACTTGTCCTTCATTATAAAAGTAGTCTGCAAACTCTTCTCGAATTGATCGTGCTAATTTGCTGGAATTATTACTTCCCTGATGCTCAATATTTCTTATGCTAGAGGGTTGCCCTATATTTTCATAATTATTGTTTAAGATTTCAGTAGCTGTCAATTTTAAGAAGTTGTGCAACACACAAGCTGCTAATATTACTTCATCAATGTTATTAATGTTCAGCAGATTGGTTTTCTAAATATCCTGAAACGTGCAGTAAGGATTCCAAACGTATTTTCAATTATACGTCGCTCACGACTTAAACGATAATTAAATACTTTTTGTTTTGCATTAAGAATAGCACTTGTAGGAAATGGTTTAAGTAGATATTTTGATAGGGAGAATGCATCATCACCAAGTAAAATATAGGGCATGGGCTTTTTCCTATTTGGCAAACATTTTACTTCGGGTATATTTAAAGATTTTTTATAAAGCGGCATATAAAGTACTATTCCTAAATACTCCCCCATCGGAAATTCGGCCATTGCAACCCACATCCACATAAATAAATTTAGCGCTTGTATCTGCTACAGCAAACAAAACCACGCTGTGAAAACCTTTGTAATTAAAGAAATATGACCCCGAGTTAGGAGGAGCTTCAATTTGAATGTGTTTACCATCTATAGCACCTATAGCGTTAGGGAAATTCCATTTTAACTGAAATTCTTCTGATATTTTAATCCACTCTGGAACTGTATTTGGTACCTAAAATAAAATTATTTTTTACAGATTGCACAAGTATCCGATAAAGGAACCACAAAAAAGAACCAGCTGGGAACGATCATGAAACTCCAAATACCACTTTTTTGAAGAAGCGACGCGTTGCTAAAGAGTTAAAAGCAGATAAAGAGTTAAGTGCCACATTACAAACTTTTAAAGAAGTTTGTGTTGCTGAATCAACTGAATTTGATATATTTGGTGAAAGTATCGCTTTCTAATTAAAAAGTATGCCTCTAAAACATGCTTTGGAGCTTCAATTAGAACTTCAACAAATTACAACAAGAAAAAGATTGAAACTGTTGGAAAATTAAAATGCAAACGTTTCTGGAAATAACTCTGCATCAACAATTGTTCAAACCGAAAATAGGCCTTCAACCTCATTAGAAACTTATAATACAGATACAAATATACAATCTTTAGCTTCAGTGAATACCCTAAATTCGTATTCCCCTGAGATGCCAATTCCATATGAACATTCTGATGATTATTATAGCCAGCATTCAAGTAACGCTATATATGTAGCAATGCAGGGTGGTAACATATTATGAATAATACAAAAAAATGTCATTGTTTTTAATTTTAATTTGTAGAAAAATTATTTATGTTATTGACAAAATTATAACAAAACTTTGTAAATTCAAGGTTATAATAGATTTGTGTAAAATAGGATTAAGTTTACGTTGAAAATTATATGGATATTAAAATTCAGTATATCTGTTTTATTTATGTAACTTACCTTCATATAGTTCGGTTGCAGTTCTTTAAACAGAGCTTCACAAACTTTTGGTACAAAAATTGATATGGTAGAAGAAAATATACGAGTGAGATATTCTAAAGATTTATAACTGTCACCAGTAGCTAAAAACCCTAAGGTTGTAATTAACTGCAATCTAGAGTTTATGCAGCTTCTCATTTGTGTATCTTGCTTGCCAATATGATGTTCTATCTGAAAATAAAATTTTGCATTTTGCAAATATTTCGTTTAACCTTTAAAATATGTACTTACCATATCATGAATCATTAAAAACCTGGTATGGTTCATTCTTAAAAAAATGGTCAGTTCACCTCCCTGCTCAGTTAATAATTCTGTCAATAATTTCTCTTCGATTCCCATAACAACCCTTGACCGTAAGGAAGTTTCCACCCAAATTCGCCTTTTTCTATTAATTTTATCTAGTTTTTGTTTTCCTGTCACTAGTAATAATAAAATTACTGCCATAGCTACGCGTTTTCTTTTACTAAGCGCCATTTTCAATCACTATTTTCGCATACTGGTCTGAATATAAATGTAAATTAAACTCACACTTATATGAGTACACGTATACGAGTTACTCGTAAATGTAAATTCACCTATAAAGACCTATTGGGTTGTAAAGCTTAGATGATATGAAGAAAAAAAAAGTTATATAATGTATACCTTTTCATCTGTGCCGGTGGGGAAAGCGGCTATAGATTTTTAAATACAGGGTGGCCCACCGTAAATAAAACTGTTTGTAGCTGGATAATCATAAGACTTTTAAAAATAGTGAATTGGGGAACATATAGAGGTCGGATAAGGACACAATATAAAATTATTTTAATCTATACAGATTATAATACTGATAGGATGTAAAAAAATTATAAGTTGCTTTAAAAAATTTAACCAATTGATTATGACAGGCCCGGCGAGTTTTGCGATTTCATATGGGGCCATGTGTCAAAAAATTTTTCGTTTTTGAGAATGTTTGAAAAGCAAAAAAAAGGTCGACACCTCACCAAAGTACCACGTTACTAAAACTTTTCACACACGTACGTATTATATTCTTATCTAATTTATCTAATACAAAGTTGAAGAGCAAAAAAAGGTCCTACTCACCCCCTTCCCCCATACCTCTTAAGCAACAACAAATTTATTCATTTCTCATATGGGTTGTACCCATACATTTTACTTCTTTGGGTGCGTGAAAAACTAGTTTTAGGTCATAGAATGTCATCATAACTGATCAGAGGCAGTTGGATTGTTTAAAAAAGTTTTATCATTACCACATTCAGCTAAAATAAGTATTATTCAAATTAGCATTATCAGCAAGTAATTAAATTTTTCTATGGATTTTAGAAAGAGTAGCAGATAATACAAATTCTTTTAATTTTTTTTTTAAATTGAAATTATTCTTTGATCACCCTGTAAAATATTTGATCTTGATTTGACGTATGATATGGCAGACTCTTTCTAATCTTGTTACACATTTTAAAGTTTAAAGTGTTAAAAGTGTAAAAATCAATTTAATTTTACCTCTGCATTTTTCAAAAAAATCAAATATCACAAAAACGAATAAAACCGTTATAAAATATAGGGTGTTCCATTTAAAAAATATAACTTTGATACGTCACACTTTTTTGGGACACCCTGTATAGACTAAAATAATTTTATACTGTGGTCCTATCCGACCTGTATATGTTTCAGTTTTACTTTTTTTAAAACCCCATGGTTATCCAGCTACAGACCGTGTCGAATATGGTGGGCCATCCTGTATATGTTTTGTAATCCTTAAATAATTTTTCTTTAAAATAAAAAAAATAGCCACGCTCGAGAAGGTCAAAATGACATTTTTTACAACTTTGTAGCCCTCCGCTTCCTTTACGTCACTCTTAAACCGTCAGATTAGTGGAATATACACTTTTTAGCATGTAATTTACCCGGCCCTGTATACGGGGTTCATATTTGGTGGAGGTACTTAACCGAGTACAAGGTGTTCTCCGGTATATTAATTTGCCGCTGTTGCGGACACAGCAACAATTAAATCACAATTCACTTTAATATTCTTTTAATACAACAATTTTCTAAATAAAAACTTTAATTTCTATTTAAAACATTAAAAATTAAAATCATCATTATTGTTTTTAAAACGCATAGTACCGAATTTCCGCGCCGCAAGCCAGAGATGCGTGGGTATAAATACCAATGTTTTTGGGACAGGACAGTTAGTTAGTGTACCGAGACAACCAGCAGTGGACAGATCGTTCCCGCGGACACTCTCTTAAATGACGCGACGTTCGTCAAACGTTTCAAGTGAAAGTAAAATTAATACACGACGCTTGTCTTAATTATTTGTTTATAATTACCTGTTGAAAACACGACGCTTGTTTTAACAGTTTAAAAGTGAAATTAAAACACGACGCTTGTATTAATTATATTTGTTCGTATTTACCTGTTAAAAAACGACGCTTGTTTTAACAGTGCAAAAGTAAAAATAAGGCACGACGATTGTCTTGTTTAAAAACTAAATTTCAAGATTTTGTCAACATTTATAAAATTAAAAGACACGACGTTGTTTTCAACTTTAATAGGCAAGTTAACGAGGTGCTGGCTTAATTTATTAAGCAATAACAAATCAAGATTTTGTCTGTTTTTATCTCTGTCTTTATTGAACTATTAATTTTATGTTTTTGAAATATAACTAAAAATTAAAGATTCTTTAAAAGGTATTTTAAAATAGTTTTAAAGAGCAGTTTTTATCGGACATTATAAACTTTTTAACTAAATAGTGACAATTTAAATAACAGTGTGGTTTTCAGTGTGTACAGGCCGGAGATCTAACGGCTTAAGTCAAATTTATGAAATTTACTGTGTTGATATTTAACACAGACCTAAACAAGGATTTATGGTATTTTTAAAAAACTTGTTAGTTACCTAAGATTAGCAGTAAGTACTTAGTTTTAGTTTACCTTTAGATTTTTTCTTGTAAATATTTGTAAAAATATTTGATTTGATTTTCTTTAAAATAAAACACATTTTTAATACTCGGAGTGTTTGTTCTTTCACAAAGAAGGCTCAAGCTAGCGTCCTATGTAAATACTTATTCTGCTAATTATCTTGTACCGTTGAGATTGTAACTCCTTCGGGTACAGCCGCGCTGTAGTAAATTCCAAAATCCGCTACCAGTACTATAATGTGGACACTTTAAATTGAGTAAGAAAAAATGTATTGATTTAAAAGTCAGAAACCCAAGTGATCACATTAAAAACGTATTATATTGGTGTAAAAGTCAGTAAACATAGTTACTTACTAGGTATTTTTCTTAGTCAAATAAATGAAAAAATGAGAGCAATAAATAATTAATGGACAGGTTCGCGTACTGAAAAATACCAACCATACCAATTGTAAATCTGGTAATATAATATAAAAAATTATTAGGTTTAGAGATAGGATATGAGTCGGGATATGATTAACAAAAAACAAAGAAATACTTATTAAAATTTATTTTAAGTGTAAGGTCCATTTAAATTATTGAAGTTCTTAATATCCGAAAGTTAGTTTTTATAGATTTCCGGTAAAACTGGAGATCCTATTTCTACGGAATTAAGAAATAGGATTTATTAAATAAGACTTACAAATCGCATAAGCATTTGTTTACCATCATTTGGGCTTTCACAAAACGATGAATTTTGAACGTTTTTTTCCAAAAATAGTTAAGTATAGGGTGTGGCACATGTATATGCGTAGAATTTAAAAAAATAAACCGGAAGTTACATACATTGAAGTGTTAAAACATAGGAAACACTTTTAAAGAAAATGACAGGTTTGCTGGTAATCTCGTGGGTATGGCGAAGTAAAAAACATATTTTATAAATTATGAAATATTGTACAACTTTAAATATTTTTCTTTTATAAAATTCTCTTCTTTCTTTACTAATATCTTTATTTTTGTTGAATAAATTATAAGTGAGAACATTTTAAAAGCGCAACTTCGGTACCCTTTGAAAATAATACAAAAAACATAAAAAAGGCCGCCTGCATTCGGACTATTTTATAGAAGGGCGCTGCTATCCTTTACAGCGACGCGCCGATACACTATGGGATAGAAATCCATTATTTTGGCTAAAAAGCAACTTTGAAATTTTAATTGCTCATGCTGTGTATTTCAAAGTAAATACTCCAAACTACATGTACGCAAAATTATAAAAGTATATGACGATTTCTATTGAGGTAATAAGAAACTTGAAGATGTATTTTAAGTAAATATAAATATACAACATTTAATCTACTAAGTTTATTATTAGCCTTGTTTACTAAAAAAGTAAAAGGGTTTAAATAATAAGAGCTATTGTTGCCTTTTTCTTTATCAGTTTTTGTACTTACAATTGCCTTGCTACTTTTTGCTACTTCTGATTGTACGGACAGATACAGGAATTTTTATAATTTTCAAGGTTTTCAATTTTAAAAATTAATATGTTTTGTCTTACACTGTATATCTTAGAAGATAAAGGCATTCTGATGAAAGATATTGATTCTACAGAATCTACCCAACAAAACAGTATGTTTTATTTAATTTATACGTTAAAAAATAAAGGAAGTTGGGAAGATGTAACTCTATTACGCTTCTAAGAATAATTTAAAATTATTTTTCAGATTTGGATGGTCATATTTTCGAAACTAATTGAGATAGACACATCAAATGTAGTATTTTTTAAAGCTTTTTAAAAGATTTTTCTGGTGGTGATATAATATTTAGGGTATTTCATTTAAAAAAATCATACTTATTGTCGTACCCTGTATATCATATGAGTAATCATCGGATTACTGATTAGAATACTACCGAATTAACCAAACAAGCTGATATTTTAGTTTATTTTGTACAATAAAAAATAATAATGTTAAGTGGGGTGTAAATTTATAATATCATATAATAAATTTTATGTTCCCAAAAGGTATTTGTAATAATGCATAATATTTTTTAAGTAAGTTTCAGAATTTTGACCAAAAAATTTAATTTCTATCCCATAGTGCGATGTACACCTGCATCCACCGGCATATCATAAAAGAAATATAGCAAAAGCGGCCTCGAAGCATGCCGATTTATTTGCTTTAAACTTTTTGTGATTTTTTTCTCATCAAAGAGCACAGAATTTACATTTTTAAACTGTTCCTTCTATAATGTATTTGCCTCAATTCTGGTTTCTAAGGTTCGAGTCTTGCCATCTCTCCGGAAAACGTTGAAGTATGCTATAGTTCTCTGTAGCGAGCGGCATTGTAGTTCGCAAAGCTCGGATTAATTGCTAAGAGATGTCGATTTTAATATAATAATAGATTTAATCAAAATATTATTTTCTTCTTCAAAACCATCTTAGAACAAAATTAGGAATATCCTTTTAAATATCCCATTCTTTGTTTATAGGGACATACTCATTGCCCTTATACGTAGATTTTATATTTATAACTAAATTCAAGCCAGCAGCGCTTACATTGCAAATATAAGCGCCAAATATGTGTTTATTTACTTCACATTAGAAATCTTGAAATTATCAGTTGTTCTCTAATATATTAGGCATGTTATTATACATATAAATCTTCCTCTTGAATCACTCGATCTATTTAAAAAACTGCATCAAAATCCGTTGAGTAGTTTTAAAGATCTAAGCATACATATACATAATGATCGGTGTACTCGAGTTGCTAGACGAACCCAGATAAACACATAAGCATTGTTGAATTGCTAGACGGACATAGTGAAGTTGCTAGACGGGGACATGGTTGAGTTCCTAGACGTAAACCAGACGGGACCTCACTGTTGTTGATAATATTTTCAAATAATTATACTTCTTGGGCAAGCAGTTTTGGTACATCGGCAAGTAATGGAATAATAAAACAAGCAGTATTAGTCACGCATGTTTACATGCCGGGATTTAGTTAGATTGTCTTTTTTCTCATATTGCCTATGTGTTATGTTATTTAGCTCAACCGTATATAAAAACTGAAAAAAGTTGCTTTTTTGTTGGACCTAATCCTATTTTTGTATTTTCGTAATGTAATAAAACTTTATGGAAAAATTCAAAAATTTTGCAAAATTATCTAAATTTTTTAAATTCCGAGGAAAATACGCCAGTACCTTATTACAGTCAGGTAAAAATCGGCGGGCGAACTTTTGACACCAAATTGGGTTTGTACCTGGGGTAATCGAAGGGTCAAATTATGTTAGAAGGAATTTCGACACCGCCGTAAAACAGGTAGGCACGGCGTCCGACAGGGTTATTAAAACAGTTTTAGAAAATTACAAATTAATGGTTAGTTCTAGTAAGCAAAAGATTTTTTAAATTCCTTAATTCAAGCCAAGACTAATACACACTTACGAATGGCTAGTTCTGGTAAGCAAGTCTTTTTTAATTTCCTAAATAAACCCAAGAACACAATAATAATGATACATTCATAATTAAAATTTGTACGTTATTTATTAAAATAGGTGGATTTTAATGCAAAAGAAAGCAAAACAAAAAAAATTATATAAAGCATTCGTTTTACAAGATTTTATTGCATGGGGTGTTGTGTTTATTACCGTCTAGGAACTCAACAATCTTTTCTAGCAACTCAACAATCTGTAATTCACAATTTTATTATTATCTTAGCGCCGTCTAGCAACAGAGTACACCCATAATGATACATACATTGGGGTGTCCATTATTTCCCAAATCGACTTTTAGTTTATAGCCTAAATAAATACATATATCTTATGTAAAAAATGCTCTTTATTCCTGATTTAAACCGTGCTGAAATAATGTTGCTTTCCACATTTATATACATGGGATTTTTGTAATTTTTTCTTTTATTTTTTTATTTTCTTAGGCACAAATAAATGGAAAAATCTACTCATCGCATATTCTAACGCTCTACAAAAAAGTTTTCTTACAAATTTTCATTTAAGTCACTCCTTTAAAGTTATTTACTTTGTCAAACGTTAATTCAAGATTTAGTTGTGGTCATCCTCGAGAATTAAATAGTAAACCGTTATTGATAGTTATAATCCTATATATTAATATTAAAAACTAAAATATTCTGTATACTAAGAAAATGTTTATTTTATATTATTTTAAATGGGCCGATCCCGGCGGTACTGCAATACCGGGCCAACCCGCGATAGAGGTGGAGCAAGCCCCTAACCTCCATCAGTTTCCAAAAATCAGTTTAATATACTGGCTCCGCATGCGGAGCGTATCAGATATTAAGCTGATAAGAACAGATACTACACTTTGATCTTAGCCAAAAGGCCGAGAAGCGATACTGATTGATTTAAAACTTTTGAATTTAAAATACTTTTTAGTTTTCATTCGGTAAAATATTATTCGGAGCGCCATCTATGCGAAACAGCTACAACTTATAAGCCGCCAACATCGGGCGCGTCATCAAACGCATTCCCCTTATGTTGTGTTAAAATGCTTTGTAGCTACGGCAAAGAGTAAATAAACTATTATTAATCATTAGCTACGGCTTATAAAACTAAAGGCTAAAGGACTTTTTGGAATCTTAAAAAAGACGGCGGTTTTATCTGTTTTTACCCGGAATTTTTGAATGTCAAGAAAAATACCGTTTTTTTTTATTTTTAGTGTTTTTCCTTCTGACGCTTAATCATTCCCTATTTTTAAGCCATTATAACCTAACATTTTGGTTTGTTTAATAAAAACAACAAAATATAGTGAAAAAGCTATATTTTCAGGGATTAATTTATTTTCTGCAAAAACGAGCATTTTGCAAAATCTGAAATTTGTCGATAAAATTTGATTAAATCAAAAAATTATAATAATAATATTATTATAACTTTTTCTAAAATTCCAATGTTTTTTTTTACAAAAAAGTTCTTTAAGCCAATGGTATCTGGTATATTTTTAGTGTGGTTTCCAAGCTACACTTTACACTGCAAAATCTTGTGTGCTCGCTCATATCTTCGACTACATTGGTTTTAATGTATCTTTTTTTTTTGGGAGAGACATAATATGTAGATAATAAGTCTAACAACTCACATCTCGCATAAAGCCATTTAAAAAAAAAACTGACATTATGAGGTTTTTGAAAACAATTCCTGAATTTGTATCTTGTCCGGTTTCCTTTGTTATTTTTAAACTTTTAGCGTTTTTCCTTCTGATGCTTGTGCATTCCGTATTTTTTAGCCATTCATTGTAAAAGGAATTTTTCTTTGTCTAATCAGAAGATAATAAATAGTTTAAAGCTATATTTGCCGCTGATTATTTTCGACTAATACGAGATATTTGTCTTTTCTTTCCCCTCCACTTTTATATGGTTCGCAAATTACTTTTTAGTTTTATTTGACAAACCATTAAGTAATAGGCGTATTACTATACCTACGTATTCTATTCCAAATTATACTACTTATATTCCACCTCACTGACATAGTATCTAATATCAATAATATTGTATTTTTATTTAGAAATATGACAAACCTTTTTTTTCATTTTCCAATGAAAATGAATTACCGACAGTATTATCACAAGGATCTAGGTACACCGTACGATTATCGACTGGAATATATTGCGGCTGCGCATTAGTCGTATTTTAGTAATTTCATGTTGTACTTAACCATTTTTCAATACTCATTTCACATTTCACGGATTATTTTTATTATTACTTGCACTTCATATTAATTATATTAACATTATAAGATACCTAAGTAGGTTTTGTTTTTAGTTTTATATTTTATTTTTATAAAAAAAGCAAGAGGTTTATTTAATGACATATTTTATTACATAATTTCAATACCTTCTAGGAAGGTAATAATTACGGTAATCTCTCTATAAAAAAAAATTAATATTAAATAAAATATGTTTATTCGCACACAGAAAAGGAATACTAATTTATCATCCACTTTTTTGTTCATATCTTTCACGTTTGTTTTTTTGTCCTTCATTCATACTGTATGTAAGTTAGGTTCGTATATTAATATAATAATATTATTTATTTATTTATTATTATACGGGATTCCCATTTTACAATGACTATTACAATTATTGAAAAAATAACTACAAAATTAAATTAAGCTACAATTAGATAACTAACTATATACATATTACTTTATGCTTGGTGCATAACTAAATTAATTTGTTTTATTTCTACTAAACCTTCACCATATCGTCAAGAAATTTGTATATACGTTTTCACGACTTGGCAAGAAAACATGTTTCACGTCACGCGGGACGAATGCGCAGCCGCAATATATTCCAGTCGATAATCGTACGGTGTACCACAAGGATCTAGGTACACCGTACGATTATCGACTGGAATATATTGCGGCTGCGCATTCGTCCCGCGTGACGTGAAACATGTTTTCTTGCCAAGTCGTGAAAACGTATATACAAATTTCTTGACGATATGGTGAAGGTTTAATAGAAATAAAACAAATTAATTTAGTTATATGCACCAAGCATCAAGTAATATAAGTATATATGTAGTTAGTTATCTAATTGTAGCTTAATTTAATTTTGTAGTTATTTTTTTCAATAATTGTAATAGTCATTGTAAAATAGGGAATCCCGTATAATAATAAATAAATAAATAATATTATTATATTAATATACGAACCTAACTTACATACAGTATGAATGAAGGACAAAAAAACAAACGTGAAAGATATGAACAAAAAGTGGATGATGAATTAGTATTCCTTTTCTGTGTGCGAATAAACATATTTTATTTAATATTAATTTTTTTATAGAGAGGTTACCGTAATTATTACCTTCCTAGAAGGTATTGAAATTATGTAATAAAATATGTCATTAAATAAACCTCTTGCTTTTTTATAAAAAATAAAATATAAAACTAAAAACAAAACCTACTTAGGTAACTTATAATGTTAATATAATTAATATGAAGTGCAAGTAATAATAAAAATAATCCGTGAAATGTGAAATGAGTATTGAAAAATGGTTAAGTACAACATGAAATTACTAAAATACGACTAATGCGCAGCCGCAATATATTCCAGTCGATAATCGTACGGTGTACCTAGATCCTTGTCAGTAACATCCAATAATTTGTTTATCGATTTTACATAACTTAATAACCCTATTAGAACTCTATAATTTATTAATTTAAGAGCCTCCTCAGAGGCTAACAAAAATTGCCGTAGCGCACGGTATTTCACGTGCACATGGCGGGGTATTGGTTAAAGTTTTCAACTAGCAATAATCGCACCTCGGATAAACCCTCATTGGTTACGATAATGCCACTGCGCAAAGCTGACGTTTCATACTAAATTTAGTTCTTTTAAATGAGGTTATCGATGTGCACTGGTTGAAAAGAACTCGTGGAGCCATCTATGAACTATTCCTAACATCTCCCACTGTAGTGTATTGATGAAATTTAGATTTCGCAGCCAGAAGACAGTAGTTGTGGAATTTCACGTGGTTTAATTTAACTTAATTTTGTAAACATATCTACATAATTTATATTTTTTGAAGTCGGCCTGTAACTTATTGAAATTCCTATAATCATTGTTTGAAAAGTTCTCACAATTCTTACTGCGGTTGTTCTATTTATGTTATTTTTAGTTAATTAAAATATATTTTACTAGCAATTTAATTTTTAAAAAATGTTTTGGGAGCAGAGACGTTCTTTATTCACTTTATAGGATCTATTTTGTATTCGGTAAAACCAACCTGACCCTGTTCTTTTATCCTAAGAGATATATTTTTTTATATAAATTTATATAAAAATATATTTAAAAAAATGAAAAAGATTTATAATAAATAGTTGGTAAAGACTTGAAAGAAAAACAAAGTTTTAAAACATAATAAATTTACTTTTAAACATAAAGCAAATACATATATATACTTCTTTTCATAAATAGACGCTATTTAGTATTTTGTTAGAAAATTTTATATTTTTAGTCTAAACAATGGAAATATATTTTTTGTTGCAAATAAAAAGTGATTTTTGTTGTTTTTGTATGTAGGTACATAAAAATATACATTTTAAAAATTATGTGTGTATGAAATTATCGACATTACAAGCTGCATTAAATATTAAGAGACACCTTTATTTTCTTCCCTTTTAAGAAAGATATAAATAAAAATGCAAATCGCAAACTAAGAACACCGATTGATACTCCAATCTCATTATCCTAACCAGAACTACCTCTTACAATCTTATAATTTAAAAGCAGCACCTCTTACAAAATTAAAAATTATATTTTGACTCTTAAAAGCACAACCACTCAGACTATCCCATTTCCATACCCCATCGTAAACGACAGGTTGAACGATCATCGGCGACCATATATCCGCTCATAATAAGCAGCTAAAAGTCATATCTCACGCTCAGGAAATGAGACTATGTCTCATCCTCATGGTTGCGATAACTCTACTTTTGAGTAGAGAGATTGCGAAGATATACTACAGAAATGATCCTGTGAAGTATGATCTTGCCGCTGAAGTGTTTTCGAAAAGATCTTAATAAGATATGGTAAGAAAATTTGTGTATTTATTACAGCTAGCGCCATCTATTGACAATTAAAAGATACATCTGATCCTCTTTTAAAAGAAATTAAATATATTTTAATGTTTACAATACCTATTATAAAACAATAGAAGTAAAAAGATAGGTTTTCTTAAAAAATAAAAAGTTACATATATTTAAAAATTGTAGATTTTCGGTTCTTTAATATTTAAAATCGTAGTGAAAACCTTTTGTCCAATTAATTAGAATAAAAGTATATTCGCCGTTATTTCATTTTTGTTTCCTACTTTTTTTAAACAATACATGGAAACTTCTAGTTTCATGTTAATTTTTATTTGCTTCACTATTCACAAGTCAATATCACAAAATTTTTTTGCGATATTGACTTGCTTAGTACTTATGTTAAAATTGAAAAATATTTAGTATAGGTCAATTAAAATGACCTATTGCATCTCAATAGTTATAAAATCGGTGTTTTGGTTAGTTCTGGTTAGTTTTCAAAAAATCAGGACATAAAATTATCAAAAACATGTGTCCACGGACTTTTATTTTTAATACTTCGAAAAAAGTTATTCTTCATAAAAATATTGGCTTTATCTAAAATGCTAAAAGTTATAATAAAAATTGCTCTGTGATATACAGGGTGTTTGAAAATCGCGTAAATATTATTTTGAAAAATGAAAAAAAATACAAATATGTCTTTGAAAATGCTTAATTTAAAAGCTTTTTTTTAATAGGTAAATAATTGATTTTACTTTTTTATACATACAATATTAAGTAAAGTAAAAGTGTATGTAAATAGTTACACAAAAGTAACGATTTATTCAACAAAAAGTTAAAAGTTTTATTATTATTTTACGTTATTTAAATAGGTAATTAAAAAATATTTATATCCGATTTCTTTATTATTTCCGAAATTAATTTAAAAACTTTTTTCTGTACCATTTATCTAAATTTTCTCAAAAAATCATAACCAAAATAAAAAATCAAGAAAAAATACAATTTTTATTACCTTTTACGCTTTAAATTAGATTGTCTTAAAATTACCTATGTTTTTTTTTATTTTTTAAAGTAATATTTTCGCGATTTTGAACCACCCGGTATCACAGTATAAAAAGTACTTTTCTATACTGTGCCTGTATATCCTACGGCGAATTTTATTATATCTTTTAGCATTTAAAATAAAGCAAACCTTTACTTTCTTAAGATATATTAATAAATAATAGTTTAAAAAACTAAAAAACGCCTTTATATGCAACCGAACTAAAAATTAGAAAATAATTTTTCATTACAAAGAGTTTGTATTACAGTAATAAAAGGTTAAACAATAAATAATAATTTTATACCTCAAAATAGAATTATAATAAAATTTAAGATAATAACAGAATAATTCACTTCAAGAGTAAAAGCATACATACAACCCAAGCTAATAAAAGCGTGTTAAAAATAAAAATATTTACGTATAGTTAAGTCCATCCTTGGACTGACTATAAAATTACATCGTTGTAAGTCAAAACAAATAACATTTCAAATTATATATTAGTAAGATTACATATTAAATCTTGTATATTGATAGGATGAACGATCCGACAATATTTCTTAAAAACCAATAATTAATTTAATTAAAAACGCAACCACTCAGACTATCCCATTTCCATACCCCATCGCAAGCGACAGGTTGAACGATCATCGGCGACCATCTAACCGCTCACAATGAGTAGATAGAAGTCATATCTCACGCTCAGGAAATGAGACTATGTCTCATCCTCATGGTTGCGATAACTCTACTTTGAGTAGAGAGATTGCGAAGATATACTACAGAAATGATCCTGTGAAGTATGATCTTGCCGTTTTAGCGTTTTGGAGAAATATCAATAGAATATGATGAAAAAGGACAGGTAATTATTACACGTGGCGCTATCTAGTAACTAAATTATAAACCCACTGGATGCCGCTTATTAAAAAATATATATATTTAAAATATTTTTGTAACCATATGAAGCATTAAATTTTATACAGCTACAGCTATACCATCTTTGAAAAAAAAATAAATAAAAATAAATATGTAATGTTAAAGAACTTTCCTTGCTTTTAAATCAAACATGTGTTTTCAACTATTTCCAAACCAATTGCGTGGCGCCATCTATTATGTAGTTTATTCACTACTCGCGAATAATAATTGAACCGTACTAAAAATATAGGCGTTTGTAATAAAGTAATTCTAGTTGCCTAACGTCAACTATTATGAAAATCAATTTAATTCCGGGTATCTGTTTTGTCTACTGGTTCAAATAAGAACTTGTTAAACACTTCTAAAACTATAAAAAGTCCTTTTTAAATCTCATGTTAAGTCTAGTTCATTAACAAAACATAACAATAATGCAATTATTGTCATACGCGGTACCCTAATCACCCTGATCGTGTTTTATTTTTTTGCTATATAATATATATAAGCTTCATAAAATAGCACAACAAAAAAAAAAGGTTTGTAATATAAAATTAACAATAAAAACTACGTGTATACACGTTGTGCCTGCTTGATTCAATTGCGTTTTTGTAAGTTAAACCCTAGTAGGTAGAGATCAGACTTTAAGGAACTCCTGATAATTGTACTGAAACATATTCCCGATAGGATGACGCATCGGTCTCGCATAGTCGTTGCTTTAGAACGCCTTCTTTCAACGTATCGGCAAAAATTAACCATGAACATTTGAAATTGGCACGAATCTTTTAAAATAGATTAAAAAATATCACTAACATATTGGTTTAGGTACCAAAGTAACCGATAACCAACGAGCTGACACCTCCACGCAGAGTTTGATATACTATACATAGGTAAAGAGGAAGGACATCTTACTTTAATACAATTAAACACACTTAGTTATCTTGGTAACACAAATTTAACTTGTATTTAAACACTTTTACATACGTAAACCACAATTTTACAAATAAAATTCATAAAATATAAATTCAACTCCACTTTTTACGTTTTTTACTCTTTAATTTCTAAATCGTCTTTACAAGTCAACTACCACTGCTAAACTAATTTAAATATTGGAAATGCGCTTCCCTTCCTCCGCGGTAAGCGGCCCGTTTTCAAAGAGAATACGCGGTAAGCGGCTTCTTGTCAAAAACAAAGGCTTCCCAATCCCAAGTCGCCAAGCCACCTGCACGTCGGCGTCGCGTCGCTTGGACTAAAAGAGTATTTATCGGTCTCTATTTGGCAAAAGAATTTAGCCGCAAAATAATATTTTATGTTGGCAGTAATATAATTTCTCTGGAATTTCTTCAGCTTTGATTCTTGTTTTCAAGGCATAGAACGTAGGCTGCTAAAACAAATTTATTTAAATTATGGGTGATTTTGAAAAAACAAAATATTGTAGTGGTTTTGTACCAAAAAATAGATTTGATAAAAAAAACTTGAAGAAAACTTTATTGATATAATATACAGTGTCCCAGCAAACACTATTTGCCGGCAATGTACATTTTTCATATTGGCATTGATGGTAAAACATTGGCAATTGGTAGCAATATTATGCCAACATCTTATACGCATTAAAAACTCAACCCTAAATAAACACTTAATTGCCAATAAATATTACATGCAGGCGAATTGCAAAAATGGCGGCATACCAATCCTGATTAAATAAAACACGCGTTTTTGTTGCAGGCAAATAAATATTGGATTTTTTCAACGCATATTCATACTTTTTAAACCATATTATTAACATTGGTATTTAACTAACATTAAAGCAATTTTTTGATCTGTTTTAGGTCAAACTAAATGTTTATTATGTATTTTGAAGCGAATAAAAATAAAATGATGGTCTTTTTAAAGAAAAGAGTTTTTTAATAGACATAATTAAATGTATTCATTACCTAATAAGTGTGTGTTGTGTGATTAATTGGTGATGGCTAGTCGAGAAGGCAAGATATTCAAGTAGACTGTTAGGAGCTGTAAACATTTTGTTTAAAACTTTATTAAAAGTTTTAAAGACGTGTTAATAAAAATATTACGAAGTGACTAGGGGCACGTTGATGTGCCGCGATTATTTTTACCGGGCACGTGTATGACGTCACTACTGAGCGTGCCATTATTCATCATCAAGTTTGAAATTCAAACTATCCTTAATTTGGCCTTCTTTTTGCACGAAATTCTTGATATAACAATAAATTGGCATTTAATATTTTATGAGCATCCTTAAAAAACCTCTTTTTAGTTATTTTACACGTTTTTTATTAAATTCTAATTTTTTAGGCCCAAAACGCTGCAACCATGCATACACCTATGTGTATCGTGGTTTCAAACATGGCGACTTGATTTAAAGCAAACCTCTTAATATATTAATAAAGAAAGGCTTATAATCAGTAAAAAACAGGTTTTAAAAAGATTTTTAATGTAAAATGAAATATTGTGTGCCA
Source organism: Listronotus bonariensis (assembly GCA_014170235.1). Classification (NCBI taxonomy): domain Eukaryota; kingdom Metazoa; phylum Arthropoda; class Insecta; order Coleoptera; family Curculionidae; genus Listronotus; species Listronotus bonariensis. Next base: position 63,335 of record JACEGR010005558.1, read on the forward strand.
ATTTAGTGTTATATCAGGAATTTAGTGGAAAAAGAAGGGAGAATATAGTAAAAATAAGGATAGTAGACAGTAGTGACGTCATACACGTGCCCGGTAAAAAATAATCGCGGCACATCAACGTGCCCCTAGTCACTTCGAAAATCGAATATATATTTAATAGTTTTTTGACATACCGATAGATGGCGTAATGGACAATAAACTACTACGTTTCTGCGATATCTTCGCTTTTTATCGTCTAAATCCATTAGACAAAAATAATCCGAGAGCGGTATGCGGTAGGTGATCTCACTTAGCTTTGAAAGAAATATCTTCGGCTAGTGTAGAAATCTGCATCTCCAAGTTGTACAGTGTTCCGAGAGATTGTACTTTGCATTGCAAGGAAATTGCATGCAGTAGAGTTTTTCCTATTTTAATTTTCAAATAAAATTTCGCCTCATTTTAGCTTTTAAAAAAGTATATGCGACAATAATTTTCGTCAATATGACGTCAGCTTGCTGCTTGGGAGTATCTGCATTTGCCCACTTTTGTGTCTTTTTGTTATCTTTTTGCCAATAACTTATTAATGATGGATGCCATCATCTTAAACGCATTTTTTGCCAATAACTTATTAATGACGGATGCCACCACTTTATCTGCAACACGTGGCCTAATAACGGCCAATTGCCCACTTTCGCGTCTTTTTGATACCTTTTTGCCAATGCCTTGCCATTAAAGAGTGTTGGCAATGCCAGTAAATTAAATGTACAACGCCGGCAAAAAATGTTATATGGGGTGTTTATTTAAAAACTTACCGCTCAAAAGTTATCCGCGAAAAGAGACCAAATTTGAGACAATCGCCGAAACACGTCAAGATATTTATTGAGGGGGAACGATTTTTACAAAAATTGGAAGGCGTCCCTTAACCCTCAGGGTTACCACCAAATTTTTAAATGAAAAGGGGGGTCAAGTAATCATTTTAAAGCTCCTGATAAGTACTTTATAAACATAGACGCAATTTGCTTTAGTTTTTAAGGGAGTCTTGGTAGTCCCGAAAGGTATAAGGCAAGCCTCGGGACTTTGCAAAAAAATTGGGGAGAGAGTTTGGGCCCTTAGGTAAAAACATTGTGGATTTAAAATAAAATGCTCTTTATTTTTTGGAACGAAATATTAATTTGGCCAATATGTAAAAAATATTGACTTGTTTCAAAGAAACTCGAATCAGTGTATTGTTTTAAATACGGTTAATAACTTTTAGACTGATATACTCCAAAAGTAGGCACCTTACCATGTCAACTGTGAACACGACTTTGCAAAAGATATATAAAAAAAGTAAATTTGTTATAAAGATGTGGAAAGATATTAACAAATTTTAAAATTAAATCACATGTTTTTGTTTTAATTTGTCACATTTTTTGAAGTTTAATTTTCTGCTTGCATACTAGGAATCTTGAGGGCGGGGGAAGCGGTAATTTAGTCTAATTTCATTTTTAGTAGGGCTAAGCCTTTTATTATTTAACAAAAAATTTGGGAAATATGTTTATATATATTATAGTTCTTTACTGTAAGGTCCTCCTCATTTTTTACCCCGAAGGCCCTTTTTCAACCTTCAAAACCCCCTAAGCTTGGGGGCCCTGGGGCACTGCCCCACCTAGCTTCATCCCAAGCAGCAAGCGTCATTATGACTTCATTTTTTAGTCATTTTTGGTCATTTTTGCTTATAAGTCGTCAACCGAGCAAAATTGTGACGTCATTTAACTGACTGTTTTTGTCGTCGTTAAAGCCACGACTTTTCGACGTAATTTTTTCGTCATACTAGCTCATAAACATCTAATGACGTCATATTTAGAAAACGCGCCAGAAAAATTTTGTGACATTATATAATTCATGTCAAAATCCACCCGAAATAACATATGACAGGAAAATAAGACTAATAACAACGATTCATTAGATTTTTGCAAATAATTTTACAAAATTTAAATAGGGAAAAACTCTACCGGTAGATGGCGTAATGGACAATAAACTACTACGTTTATTCAACATCTTCGCTTCTTATCGCCTACACCGTACCGATGAGACCAAAATAGTTCGAGACTAGTCTACGGTTGGTACTGAAAGAAATACCATCGGCTAGTGTATAAATCTGCATAATGATATCCAGGTTGCACAGTGTCCCGAAAGATGTGACCTTGCAGTGCAAGGAAATAGCAAGCAGTAAGGAGTAGTGATGGACATAATCACATTATTTCAATAATCGGATTATCAGGATGAATGAATTCAATAATCGAATTATAATTTGAATTAATAATTTAATTTTTTCTCCTGGGAAAAAAGAGGTGCTTACTCCTCATCTGTGAAATCAGGTTATTTTTCGTAATTCAAATTAGTTGTGTAATCAGGTTATTTTTCGTAATTCAAATTATCTGTGTAATTAGGTTATTTTTCATAATTCAAATTATTTCGTAATTCAAATTATCTGTGTAATCAGGTTATTTTTCGTAATTCAAATTAAATCTGCATAATGATCCATTATTTTTAATTTGAATTATCCCATCACTAGTAAGGAGTTTTTTTCCTATTTTATTTTTCAAATAAAATATAAAAACATTTTAGCTTTAAAAAAAATATGCGTCAATTTTTTGTCATTTTAAAGACGTTTATGACGCCAATAACGAGACGTCTTATGTCTGTGACTTAGGGAGGTCAATTTAACGTCATTCTGTCGTCATGTTATGACGTCTTTGCTGACCAAATATGACTAAAGAGAGACGTCAATAAGACGTCAGCTTGCTGCTTGGGCACTTGGTTTATTTAATCAAATCAATTATTTATCTGACACGTGCTAATCAGCGTTTAAGGGAGTATTCTGGCCTAGAGGCATACATTTTTGGTGATTTTTGAAGTGCCGTAAAAAAAAGCAATAATTATTTTTTATTTATTAACATTACAAAAATACCGAAACTACGAAAAGGTTAAAAAACATTTTTTCACAAAATGGCAGCTGTCTGAGAAGAACAGCAATTTTTATTATACTTTGGGAATGCGGATGGTTTTAAACATAGACAAGTCTATAAAGAAGACTCTTAAATAATTTCAAGTAAATCGGTCACGTCGAACTAGAGAAATCGTGGGTACCGTCTTGAAAAAGACAGTTTCGAGGAAAACGCTTTTAAACTTTCACGTCAAGTTTTTCGAAATCTGAACGCTCGGGCACGATAATATGGATGGTGGAGTGGAGGATAACCATCTTTTATGGCGGACAAGTTGAAAAATTGGCCATCGGAATGTAGCAAATTGGGATGGGGCCACCGTAGCCAGTGGAGGGATTTAGGTATTTCTTTCCTTTTTTATTTTGTATCTATCTGTCCTTTTTCATTTTGTATCTCACTCTAATAATTCATGCTCTTTGGTTAAACAATCTCCTCTGGCTACTGTGGCGCCACCTTAAGTTGCTTCTTTCGACGGACACTTTTTAAAACATTCAGATGGTTATCCTCCCTCCACCAAAAAACAAGTTCTTTTATTCTCGCATAAAGATTAAAAACAGCGTTCTCACATTTCCAGCTCAACGCTGGCCGCTGACGCTGACGCTTAGTATCGTGTCAGAGGCCTAAGTGAGGATATTTTCGGCTTGCACTAATTTAATTTTCTATTCCTGTCTCATATATTGGACCTTTCTTGACTCGCATTTTTCTCTTCCAGTCAAACAGATTTGACGTGCTGGATGCTCGTATTTTAGAGCGGTTCGATTAATTCTGGCCGAGACAGTCTAGGTGTCGCGTCAGCAAAATACTTATAATACTTTTGATTTTTAAAAATCCTTTTCTATAGGAATATTTTTTCATAGTTAAACTTTGAAAATATGAAAAAATAAAAATCTTTTTTTTCCTACACCAAAATACGTCCTTACTTATTTGCGCAAGATGTACATTATTTAAACGATCATCATCAACAAATATGTTTTTAATTCGCCAAAAAGTCTATTCAGGATTGATTTGTACTTAAAGTATAATTAGAAATACCTTAATTAATAGATGCTATTTTTAGGGGTGCAAGGCCTTCATTAAAGTTTTATTGAACAGGTAAATGGGGCGAAAGGGATCTTGGGGTCAATAAAATCGTAAAGGTAAACGGGGCGCAAATGTTTTCTTTAAAGTAAAGGTATCGAAATAAAATGTTGGTCTATTTTTAAAAATTTTATTAAAGCGGAAATCTTTTCGCACATCTATTCACTATTACAATGAGAACTGAACTGATTAAGTGGTATACAAATTATTAGTGTCAATTATGGGAATTCTTACCTGCCCTGACCCACACCCCCTCTCGGGAAGGGCTGGTGCCCCATTTGCCTATGATATAAACGTACATGTCCGGACATTTGTACCTAAATAGAAAAAAAGGTCGTCATCATTTATCAATATCTTACTTTTGGAGACCCATACATTCGTTGTGGGGGCCCCTAATTTGTAGGGACCTCGGGGCGGTAGCACCGCCTGCCCTCCCTTAAATCCAACCCTGCCAGTATGTATTTTTTCCAAAACAATAATTAAAAAAGAGGGTATTTATTTACTGCATCTGTAAAAACAGGTTTAGAGGGGAAATTTTACTGTAAGCAATACAAATTGCTGCTATTTATGGTTTACCAACTCAGTAATCATTTGTATTAGACAAAATGCTTGTTTAGCTTTTCGACTAAACAAAGTCTAAAATGGGACATAATTGGTACGTCGTTCCTGCGACACATCGGTCAAAGAAACACGTTTGCTGGAATTGCTGGCCCAAAAATTAAGACGGTGGCCATTACTTATATTGTGCTGCCACATTAATTAATACAAGTCCGAGGATTCTCGAAATAAAATTTTCAAAATTATCCGTTGCTCATGGTAACATTTTCATTTAGTCCCGAAAACTGCTTTTTCACACTAGTGAAAGACCGAAAGTTGGGCGACGCCGACGGACCGACGCTATCGAAGTGTATGGAGTCTTATGAGACCATTTACACAAACAGCCGACTTTCCGCGTTCTTAACGTGTGAATGGTCTCATTTGACGACACCGATATTGTTTTGACGACACCGATATTGTTCAACAGTCCGGTGGTTAATAAATACATTTTCACGTAGAATGTAATAAAAACACAAATTTTACTTTGTTATTTTGTCACATATTTTATATTGCTTTTTGCGTTACTGCAGTTTCGACATACTATGTCATTTTCAAACGACTTTTTAAAAGTGAATGAATTACAAAAAGTGCATAAATTTATACCTTATACCGTAAATTTAACATCTGGTTTAACCTTTACAATTGTTAGGTCCTATCTTTATTGTTACAAGTATATTGCTATAATAAACTTTTACAGTTAGTCGAAAATATTAAATAATTGGGAATTTTTATGTCTGTTTGCAGATTAAGAAGATTTACATTATTATTTTTATTGTGTTTATAAATTTCTATGTTCTCTAATATATCTAATTTTTTACTTTTTTGTTCTAAGTGTAAAATTTTTATACTATCTATATTAGGGAAAGAATGACCAGAGTCTAGAAAATGGTTTGAAAAATTTGAATTTCTTTTGCCTAATCTAAATGATGCGTAGTGTTCTTTAAATCTTTTTTCGAAGCTTCGGCCTGTTTGTCCTATGTAGCAACTATTGCACTCTGAACATTCTAGCTTATAAACTCCAGATTTTTTATGTTTATTAATCTTGTCTTTTACGTTAAAAAGGTGGTTGGATAATTTTTGTGATGGTTTAAATGCTATTTTCATATTATTTTTACTTAAAATATTTGCTATTTTGTCAGATATAGGTCCAAAATATGTAAGGGTTGTGTATTTTTTGTCCGAGTTGGATGCTTTTATTTTTGGGTATATTTTACTTATGGTATTTAATTTCTGTTTTTTGTTAATTAGGTTATTAATGTGTTTAATTTTGTAGCCGTTATTTATGGCAATCGATCTGATGGTATTTAGTTCTTTGTTTAATTTGTCTTGTTCTAGTGGGATGGCAAAGGCTCGGTGAACCATAGATCTATATGCTGAAAATTTGTGGCTATTTGGGTGATTAGAATTACTAGGAATGGTTGTATCTGAAAATGTGGGTTTTCTATAAATATCAAATTTCAATTTATTATCAAATTTTGTTATGCTTATATCTAAGAAATTGATACAGTTATTTTCTTCTTTTTCTACTGTAAATTTTATTTTTGGATGAATGGAATTTAGGTGGTTTAATGTAAGTTGTAACTCTTCATCAGTTCCGGTAAAGCAAACAAGGATATCATCCACGTATCTATACCAAAAATGTATGTGTTTAGCAAAAGGTGTATTTAAAAAATTTTCTTCAAGTTTTGACATAAATATTTCAGCAAGTAACGGGCTAAGGGGTGATCCCATTGCTAGACCATCATTTTGTTTATAAAATTTGTTATTAAACTGAAAGTAACTACCGTTAATGCAGAGTTTAAGTAATTCTAAAATTTCTTGATGTTTTACTATGTTAATATTTTTTCGAAAAGCATTTCATCTATAATATCTATACAATCTTGGTTTGGGATATTCGGAAACATATTTGTGACATCAAATGATATTAACGTGGAGTTATTTAAAAGTGTTTTATTTTTAAGGTGATTGGTTAATTCTATGGAATTTTTACTGAGAATTTTGGCGTAAATTGTAAGACTTCCCTGATAATGTTATTAAGTTTTTCTGCTACTTTTTGTAAAGGAGTGTTTACATAGGAAACAACCGGTCTTATTGGTTCCCCATTTTTATGTATTTTTATTAGGCCATATAACATTGGGGGGGATGGATTTTTATTTATTAAGAAATACTTTTCTTTTTCATTTAAAATGCCCTGAATATCTTTAATTGTGTCTTTTAATAGTTTTTGAGTTTTTCGGTGGGGTCGTTTGGTAGTTGAGTAGGTTGTTCTTTTTCTAGGAAGTCGTTTATTTTACTTATGTATTGTTCATTTTTAAAATTACTATAGAATTGCCTTTATCTGCTTTTGTGATTGAAAGATTATCCGTTTGGATTTTTTCTTTTAATGACTTTAGAATCACTTGCTGCTGTGGAACTGATGGCGAGTTGTTAGGATTTTTATAAGGTTTTTTATTTTTTCTTTGGCGGAGTTTGAATTTTCAGAGTTTTGTAAGGATATTTCTACTTCAGCTACTATAGTTTCTAAATTATTTTTTATTTGTTTATTAAAAGGATTATATTTTGGACCGTTTTTTAGCAAATCTATTTCTTGTTCTGAAAATTGAGTTTCTGATAAGTTTATCACTCTATCATTAAATTTTTTGTCTTCTATTTGAGGTTGTTTTTTATAATTATTTTTTGACTTTATAAGTTCATTAAGTTTTTGACTTGATGTAAATATTTATCATGGATAATTTTACTTATGTTAGATCTAACATTGTCATCTAAGATATCAAATTCTATGGGGTGGAGTTTATAACCTAATTCTGAGTGCAATACCTTGATGTGTAGAAGTAGATTGTCCCTTGTCCTGAACCATCTTCTGGATTCTTCTTTGAGCCAGGTTATTTTTGAAGTATGAATTGCTTTCTGGGCAGACACTGTCACTGAACGACATTTTATTTGTATATATTTTGGAAACACTTGATGTTCAGAGTGCAATAGTTGCTACATAGGACAAACAGGCCGAAGCTTCGAAAAAAGATTTAAAGAACACTACGCATCATTTAGATTAGGCAAAAGAAATTCAAATTTTTCAAACCATTTTCTAGACTCTGGTCATTCTTTCCCTAATATAGATAGTATAAAAATTTTACACTTAGAACAAAAAAGTAAAAAATTAGATATATTAGAGAACATAGAAATTTATAAACACAATAAAAATAATAATGTAAATCTTCTTAATCTGCAAACAGACATAAAAATTCCCAATTATTTAATATTTTCGACTAACTGTAAAAGTTTATTATAGCAATATACTTGTAACAATAAAGATAGGACCTAACAATTGTAAAGGTTAAACCAGATGTTAAATTTACGGTATAAGGTATAAATTTATGCACTTTTATGTAATTCATTCACTTTTAAAAAGTCGTTTGAAAATGACATAGTATGTCGAAACTGCAGTAACGCAAAAAGCAATATAAAATATGTGACAAAATAACAAAGTAAAATTTGTGTTTTTATTACATTCTACGTAAAAATGTATTGTCACAAAGTAACGGACTACTCAATAGATTCTTT